>SCLE01255887.1:0-42345 GCA_004367955.1 Bathochordaeus stygius | reverse complement strand
ATCATGGCTGGCAGCTTCGTGGCACAAGGCGTTCTAGCTAAATCCAAACAGTGTAGTGATACAGTGATTTTAAGGCCGTCCAATGAATGGGAAAGTCCATAGAGGGTTAGCCTCAGCATCAGCCAGCATGGTGGTATTGAACTTTACCCTGCAATTTATACTCGTTGGACAACAGGATGAACTATTACAGGTATTGCCGAGGGTTTGTTGTCATGGACGGACGAATATTGGAAAGACTATGTCTATTGGCAGGCCTAAGATAGAAAAACGTTTAAACGCATCAATAAATTGATTACGGATGTCAAACGATCACCTTTTAAAGGCAGAGGTAAAGCTGAGCCATTAAAAGAAAACTGAACGGGTTTTTGGTCGCGTCGAATAGATGATACGAATCGTTTAGTTTGTGCCGTCGATGAGAACTCAATTACAGTTATTTCTTGTCGGTATCACTACTGAGGAGATTGAATAAACTTATAGTTCTGGATCCAAGATCACGTATTATTAAAGCTAACTAAATTGAGGAAGGTCTGAGTATGTCTGATATCGGTAAGCCTATTATTCAGTTCATTGTTGAAGAACAACGAAACCACCCCGGTTCGACAGGATCCTTTGCCGGATTAATGACGGATATTGCCAGTGCCTGTAAAAAGATTGCACACCTTGTTAATCGCTGTGGCATCGTTGGTCTCGGTGGTGCGGCAGAGTCAGAAAATGTACAGGGTGAGGTGCAAAAGAAGCTCGATATCATTACCCATGACGTGATGGTTGAGCATTTGAATTGGACGGGCCATTTGTCAGCGATGGCTTCGGAAGAGCTTGAGGACTTGGTGCAAATTCCTGATGGTTTGCCAAAAGGGCGTTATTTGATTGCCTTTGATCCTTTAGACGGATCATCCAATATTGACGTCAATATTTCGGTCGGTACGATTTTTTCTATTTTACGTTGTCCGCCGGATGTAACTGAACCAACAGTTGAAGATTTTATGCAGCCTGGAACGGAACAAGTGTGTGCGGGTTTTTGTGTGTATGGCCCGACAACGATGATGATTATGACGACGGGGAATGGCGTTAATGGTTTTACCTTAGATCGTGATGTGGGTGAGTTTATTCTCACGCACCCCAAAATGACGATTCCAGAAGAAACGGCTGAATTTGCGATTAATATGTCGAATCAACGGTTTTGGGAGCCACCAGTTCAACGCTACATTGAAGAATGTGTGAAAGGCGTTGATGGCGGTAGAGAGAAGAACTTCAATATGCGTTGGGTCGCATCAATGGTAGCGGAAGTCTACCGTGTGCTGACACGTGGCGGAATTTTCTTATACCCGTTGGATACAAAGCCAGGCACAAAAGGGGGCAAGTTAAGGCTGCTTTATGAGGCTAGCCCGATGAGTTTTATTGTTGAACAAGCTGGCGGCTTGAGTTCAACTGGTCGTGAGCGCATTATGGAGATCAAGCCCGATGATGTGCATCAACGGGTGCCGGTTATTTTGGGCTCGAAGAAAGAAGTGGAACGTTTGGAGTTCTATTACCAAGACGAGTAAATAAGGGTTTTGATATTAAGGGAGTCAGGCGTTTTCGATGAAAAAATTAAAGAATGAAAAAGAATGGCTTAAAAAAGCTATTTTAGCTGGCGTTAAGTATGGAGAGGAACGCGGGGTTGTGGAATTCGAGGCAACCGATTCTGCAAAGGAAAAAGTCGAATATATTTATCGTCTACTTGTTCACGATAAGGTAATACAAGGCTTGCCTGAAGATCAGGTGACGCTGAAATCCATGCAACATAAATTGGCTATCTGGGCATCGAAACTGTAGATAACTAGGCTATTTGTTGAACAGCTTGTAAAGCCGCATCCAAAGCGCCCTCTAGATAACCCCCGGCATTTGATGATGATTCTGTTCCGGCAATGATGAGCTTATTGTCCCAGAAAGCATTGGTTGATGAAGGTAGACCATACATGGGGTGGCTATTCGCACCGATTTGATCTTGTTCCGTAGCAGTGAAAGCTTCTTGCGACCAATCGATTAAAAAAGCGTCGATTGGCTTAGCGGCTTCTGGCCCAAAGAGCTCTGCTAGTTGTTTAAGTGTTACTTCAATGAGTAAATCTCGCCCTGCGGTTTTTCTGGCGGAGGCCTTGACACCAACAAAGCCAAATAAAGCGGCTTTGCCCTCTAATGCTGAGGCATCATGAATTTCCACTAAAGGCCCTGTTTGACTACTGGCGGATCCGGATAAGCCTTGTTGTCGCCAGAAAGGGGTTTCATAAACAGCCACGAATTTGGCATGTGCAGCCATCCAAGTCATGGTGTTGTGGCAATGGTTCAATAGGTTTTTAGGTAGTGCCGGTGAAAACTGAATATTGTCGGCAAGAAGACGTAATGGCAAAGCGAAAATAACTTGCTGCACGGTGATATTGGTTTCACTGTCCTTATTGGAAAAAGATATTGAAATGGTGTCATCTGCTTGCTGTGATAATGCCGTGAGTTGATGATTCAGTTGAACTGATTCAGCAGGCAGTTTATCAGCAAGGGCTTCAATCAGACTTAACATGCCGCCAGCGAGGCGCATTGATATTGGGCTGGTGGTGATACCGAGCTCGTGGCGTTGTGGAGGATGGCCTCGGCCACGATCGAAAAGGTGGGCACCGGTTTGGTATTGTTGAAAAGCGGTTAAACCGAGTTCCTCAATCAGATTTGTCATGAGTGGGTGCATATCTGGCCAAAACCAGGAAGGTCCCAAGTCATAGCGCTCGGCGTTAGTCTCTATATTTTTTGAAGGTTGTGAAGATGGAAGTGAAACGATGCGCCCACCGAGGCGATCACGGGCCTCAAAAACAGTTGCCTTAATACCTTGCTGGTGAAGTAAATAGGCAGTGTATAGCCCGCTTAAGCCACCGCCGATAACGGCGACAGGGTGATTGTGTGTTGTCATGATAAAGTCTTAAAAAGATTCGGATTGCGGTCTAATATCGAGTTCGTGTGTCCAGGTAGAAGGGGCTTGATGGACGAGATCCCAATAGCATTGAGCGAGTTCTTCGGGTTGCAAGCAATTTTCCTGCTTGATGTTTGGAAAACGTGTTCGGCTAAGTTCTGACCAAATGATGCCATCTAGGATGGGATGAACAATATGAATACCTTGCGGTTGGAACTCTCTCGCTAATGATTGAGCAAAGCCACGTAAGGCAAACTTAGCAGAACTAAATGGGCCAAAGCCTTTGCTACCCCGTGTGCTGGCGGTTGCCCCAGTCAGAATTAATGTACCACTGCCTTGGGTTTGCATCATCGGTAAAACGCTTTGGCTGACGTTGATGGCTGTTAGAACACTGCTACGCCAAGCTTGCTCGAAGTCACTGGCGCTAAGGTCAAGGAAAGGGCCTCTAATGAGTTCAGCGACATTGTGAATAACGACGGTCGGTTGACCTTTATCTTGGATGGCGGCTTCGATAGCGGCTTGGGTTTGTTGAGGGTCGGTTAAATCAGCATGGAGGTCGCCTTGATTTCTTGCGATACCGGTGACTTGGTAGCCTTGCTGCTCAAAATGTTGTTTGAGGGCTTGGCCTAAGCCTGCTGCATAGCCGGTAATAATAAGGTGAGGTGTCATGGTGATCCTTTAAACACTGGCATCAGGTATTGAGAGCGTCAGCAGTTTGCCTTGTTGTGTCATCTTTAAATGTCTTAGAAATGACATACCTAATAGAATCTCGTCAAATTGCATACCAGTGCTAATACTGGCTGGGACATTGGTTAAGGTAAGAGGGCCAAGAGAGGCAGTGTCGAGCCGCGTCATATATGAAGTACTGGTGCCATTGGCTGTAATAGTTTGGTGGGCAGGGCCTTTTTTCAGTTGGAGTTGTTTTGCAATATGCTCTGGAATAGCGACATTGGTGGCACCGGTGTCGAGTAAAAACTGAACGGGCTGACCATTGATTTTGCCTGTGGCAACGTAATGTCCTTGCCGGTTTTGTTTGAGTACGACTTGGGGTAAACCACCCTCGGAAACGTTCACAGTGACGGTCCGGTTCGGGTTATTAATGCCTTCTAATAGGTCATCAAAAAAGAAACTGGCGCCGACTAATAATGCAATCCAAATCAGGGCAATGGTGAAGGTGTTAAAGGTCGGTGGGTTTGCTGGTTCACTCATGGTGATTAAGACTTTAAAAAAGCGGTTTGGTTGCGCGTTATCGTGCCGTGTTTTGTTAGCTAATGCAATGTTTTGCACTCTGTTGTAACGAAACGAGGGGTTGTGCGTCTTTATTCTGAAGAAGAAATGTATCTAAATTAGACTCGCTACCGTATAGGGATGATGAAGCGTGAAAATAAAAATGAAAACTGGGTTTAGGTGAAACAATTGGCTGAACAAGATAATCGTTGGGAAAAGGATGAACAACGATGGTCAGAGTTGATGGCGGCAAGCCATTCTGGAGATAAAGCATCTTATGCTCAGTTGTTGAATGAGTTAACAGGGGCGTTAACGGCTTGTTTGCAGGCTCAGTTTGGACAGTTTGATTTGGTAGAAGATTGTGTCCAGGAGTGCTTGATTGCGATACATAAGGCACGACATACGTATGATCCAAAACGTCCTTTCAGGCCCTGGTTATTCACAATTGCCCGACACAGGACGATTGATGTGTTGAGGCAATCAAATCGTTATGATCAAACCAAAACGTCCATGATGGGAATGGATGTTGAAGGAACGAATACAGAGAATTTTAACCGACTGTTAGATGGCGCGAAGCTGATGGTACATTTATCATCTGACCACCGGGAAGTGGTCGTGATGACAAAGTATATGGGCTATACAACTTTGGAAGCAGCAGAGACGCTAGGCATTAGTGAAAGCGCGGTTAAAGCTAGGTTACGGAGAGGATTGAAAATGATACAAACCCTTTGGGAAGCGGAGTCAATTTACTCATGAAAGAGAAAAATAAAGCGCAGCTGATTGATAGTTTAGTAGAAGATCTTGAGCCCGTGATGCCGGTACGTCATGTGCTGCTGTCTGCTCAGTTCTGGTTGATTACTGCGGTTATCTTGTCAGCCGGATTGGCTTGGGTGTTGGGGCCCTATCGTGAAGGTGCTCTAGACCAACTCTTATCATCTAAGCAATTTTCGTTAGAGACCTTGGTGGGTGTAATTGCCATTATTGCCTTGGGTATTGCGGGATTCCGTTCGGCTATTCCTTCTGGAGCATCTACATTTAACAAGCGTTTATGGCCCATAGCGATAGTATTTGCCTGGATTGCTTTCTATCTTTATGGCCTTGTTGAGCCTGCACTGGCAGCATCTGAATTAGGTAAACGAGATCATTGTTATATAGAAACATTCGTGATGTCATTAGTGCCATTACTTTTAGGGTTGAATTGGGCGATAAAGAAGTGGCCTGTCAATCCTGTTCAGACAGGGCTTTTATTAGGTATGGCATCGGGTTTAATGTCAGCTATGGTGATGCAGTTTGCTTGTATGTATGACCCTATTCATGCTCTGATATTCCACATTCTACCGGGTCTATCTGTTGGTATTGTTGGTGCATTCTTGGCTAAGAAAATGGCGGCGAAAAGATAATTTTTGTGAACTAGGTATCGTTTTTGATTTATTCGACGTATTGAGGGTTATGTGTGTGAAGCGGTTGCTTTGGGCGCTATCAATAACTTTCAAATAACGGAGAATAAAAATGGCTTTACATAAGCAACTTTTGCCGGCACTAGGTTTAGCTGCGATGCTGATCGGTTCGGTGGCACAAGCATCGACGGCACAAATTCAAGTCGATTTTACAAATAATGCACCTGCAGGTGGTACGTTACAAACTCCTGTTTGGGTTGGTTTCCATGATGGCGGTTTCGATACTTTCTCAACGGGTCAGGCCGCAACACAAGGTTTAGAGCGTTTAGCGGAAGATGGTAATACCAGTGTATTAAGCAGTGAGTTTAATACTGCAACAGTTGGTGGTGTTGATGGCCAAGTGGGCATGGCACCGATTGGTCCTGGTGGTTCAGCAAGCAATACGTTTACAGTTAATACCGATGGCAGTAATAACTATTTTTCTTATGCGTCAATGTTATTGACGAGTTCAGATTTCTTTATTGGTAATGGTAACCCATTAGCAGTAGACCTTTCACAATTGTTAAGTGGCATGGTGTCATCGTTAAGTTTTGATGTATTCCGCGTTTACGATGCAGGGACAGAAGTAAATGACTTTTCAACGTCTCCAGCAGCAACGTTGTTTGGTGCGAGTAGCCAACAATCAATGGCTGATCAAGGCGCTGATGAAAACGGAACAGTAGAATTGGTAGGTGCTGCCGGTTCTACAATCCCTGATAGTTTTGATGCGTTTAATGCCTTTATTTTATTTGCTGGTGCAGGTGACTTAACGGATGAGGAATTATTAGCACTTAATTTCACTGGCTATGACAGTATTGGTTCATTCACGTTAACGAATGTGTCAGAAGTCCCTGTGCCTGCAGCGGCTTTCTTATTTGGCCCAGCTTTATTGGGCTTCTTAGGTTTACGCCGTAAAGCTAAAACAGCTTAAATTAATTTAAGATCATCGCTTCTAAAGGGGTGTCCAGGGATGGGCGCCCCTTTAGTTTTTAGGGTGTGGTGTTTGGATTCTTAGGTTTTCTGCGTCTACGAGGTCGACTTGGCCGTTTATTGGGATCGGATGCATCTCTCGTTTGGTTTCTTGAGCGATGGTTGGCTGCTTTGGGTTTCCGTTTTTGGTGTTTGTGAGGCTTGTCTAAACTGGAAGGGGGAAGTTCATGTGTAGGTTCAAAACCTTCAATTACTCTGCGTTCGATGAGTTCACCCGTTAAATGTTCGATATCAGAGAGATACGGGAACTCATCAGCACAGACTAAAGAAATAGCGTGGCCCGTGGCACTGGCCCGGCCTGTACGTCCAATACGATGTACGTAGTCTTCTGGAATATTAGGTAAATCGAAATTGATGACATAAGGCAATTGATCGATATCAATGCCTCGAGCAGCAATATCTGTTGCGACCAACACTTGGATTGTATTGTCCTTAAAGTTTGCTAATGCTTTTGTACGGGCGCCTTGGCTTTTATTACCATGAATAGCAGCGGCTCTTAAGCCTGTCGCTTCAAGCTGTCTGACTAATTTGTTGGCACCGTGCTTGGTGCGAGAGAAGACGAGGACTTGGTGCCATTGGTTATCGTTGATTAGGTGACAGAGTAGCGGTGACTTTTGTTTTTTATCAACAGGGCAAATCCATTGTTCGACAGATTTAACAGTGGTGTTTCTCGGGCTAACAGAGATTTCAACGGGATTATTGACTAAGCCTTTTGCAAGATCGCGAATTTCGTTAGAAAAGGTCGCTGAGAAAAGCAGGTTTTGACGTTTTTTCGGCAATAATTTTAGAATTTTCTTTATATCGTTAATAAAGCCCATATCCAGCATGCGATCGGCTTCATCTAAGACGAGTATTTCTAGCTGGCTGAATCTCACGGCATTTTGGTTGTATAGGTCGAGCAGCCTGCCAGGCGTGGCGACGAGAATATCGACACCCCGCCGTAACTTCATCATTTGAGGATTGATTTTGACACCGCCAAAAACGACAGCTGATTTCAAGGGTAAAAACTGACCATAGTTGGCGACACTATCATGCACTTGGGCGGCCAATTCGCGTGTGGGTGTTAAGACGAGGGCTCTTGCCTGATTTGCCGAAGCGTGTTGACCTTGCGATAAGCGAGCGAGAAGGGGTAAGGTGAAGCCTGCGGTTTTACCGGTGCCTGTTTGTGCCGCTGCCATAACATCTTGGCCTTTTAGGATTGCAGGTATAGCCTGTTCCTGGATGGGCGTGGGTGTGTCGTAGCCTTGTTGTGTGACGGCTTTGAGGAGTGCCTCTGGCAAGCCGAGATCGGTAAAATGCATAAGGGTTTGTTTGCTCTTTAGATGTAAGGGGTGTTTCGAAAGGTTAGCAAGCTTACAGGTTATCTGCTGTGGGGGCTATTAAATTATTGATGTTTCAGCCCTTTTTCCTTTGAAGTTGGGTATGATTATTTCTTTTTATCGAGTGGACTAAGAAAATTATGTTTGGAAAGTTTGCGGGTGCGTTGGGCTCTCTTGTTTTATTGCTGACACCAGGATTAACGATGGCAAGTGACTGTGAGCGTGACCGTCTGACGTTACAGGTTTTAGGATCAGGTGGCCCGGAGCTGGATGATGGGCGAGCGTCGACGAGTTATCTTCTCTGGCTTGATGATAAGGCGCGAGCATTGATTGATTTAGGTCCGGGTTCTAGCGTTAATTTTGGTCAGTCTGGCGCTAAATTAGAAGATATCAGTGTGGTGATGCTGACCCATTTGCATGTCGATCATAGTGCAGATTTACCCGCTTTCGTGAAGGGTTCTTTTTTTACGCAACGCGATAAAGATTTAACCTTACTAGGGCCTGAAGGAAATGAGCTGATGCCGTCCATGGAGGCGTTTGTATCTCGCTTGTTTGGTCATGAGGGTGCTTTTTCATATTTATCCAGCTATGTGGATGCGGATAAAGAGAGTGCATTTAAGTTGAGAACTAAGAGTGTGGGTTTGGACTTAAAAGAGGTCACGTATTATCCCATTGGGCGAGATATGATTTTAAGTGCGATACCGGTACATCATGGCCCGATTGCTTCGGTGGCTTGGCGTGTTGATGTCGTTGGATGTGCGGTTACGTTTTCTGGTGATATGAATAACCAGTATCAGACTTTAGAAAAACTGGCATTAAATAGCGATATTTTAGTGATGCATAATGCCGTGCCTGAAACAGCGAAAGGGGCTGCTGCACATTTGCATATGACACCTTCACAAATTGGTCAGATAGCTGAAAAGGCACAAGTTAAGCAATTGATAATTTCTCACAGAATGAAGCGGACCATTGGCAAAGAAGCATTAACCGAAAGGCAAATACGACAGACTTATCAAGGGCCGATATCCTTTGCTGATGGTTTGGACCGTTTTAAGCCGCTTTAGCATCATAGCCGGTGCTATTATGCTCGATTATTTTATGAGTCGTTGTCGATGGTAGAAAAGACCCTGATTAAGGGGAAAGATCGTGATTTGGAGTCGAGTATTGCATTTATGCAATCTCAGCTCATGTCTTTTGGCTTTGAGATTGAAGAAGTCTCATGGCTAAACCCTGTTGAGGGGGTGTATTCAGTACACATCCGAGATAAGCAATGCCATGCTTTGTTTACCAATGGCAAAGGAAGTTCTAAAAAAGCGTGTTTGGCAAGTGCCTTAGGTGAGTTTATTGAGCGGTTAAGCTGTAATTATTTCTTTGCAGACTATTACTTGGGCGACAGTATTGCAGAGGCTTCTTTTGTCCATTATCCCAATGAACGTTGGTTTCAAGTTGAAGATGGCGTTCGGCCAGAAGGGTTAATGAACGATGCTTTGTGGGACTATTTTGATCCAGAGCTACAACTTAACCCTGCCGCCTTGTTCGACATGAACTCGGGTTCAGGGGAACGCGGGGTTTGTGCTTTGCCTTACGTCCAGTTGTCGACACAAGAGACGACCTATATTCCGGTCAATGTGATTGGTAATATTTTTGTAAGTAATGGCATGTCAGCCGGCAATACGCTCTATGAAGCGAAAGTACAGGCTTTATCTGAAATTTGTGAGCGTTATGTAAAACATAAGATCATTGCTGAAGGGGTGTGTTTACCAGAGGTTCCGTTAGCGGTAATTAACCGTTTTCCTGCTATTGCCGAATCGATAAAAGCAATCGAAGCTTATGGTTATCATTTAAAGATTTCTGATGCTTCACTTGGCGGAGTGTATCCGGTTATCAGTGTAACGTTGATAAATCCGAAAGATGGATCTGTGTTCGCGTCTTTTGGGGCTCACCCTTGTTTTGAAGTCGCCCTTGAGCGGACGGTGACAGAGTTATTACAAGGTCGTGGCTTAAACCAAATGGATGTATTTCACCCGCCTATCTTTGATTTGGATGAAGTGGCGGCACCACAAAATATTGAGATGCATTTTATTGATTCCAGTGGCTGTTTATCGAATGACTTTTTTCGTTCTAAACCGGATTATGATTTTGTTGATTGGGGTTGGGATGGCACAACAGCAGAGGAATACGACTTTTTAACGTCTTTGGTTCATCAGCAAGGTTATGACATCTATTGTGCTGAGTATGATCATTTGGGTGTACCTGCCTGCCGTATCCTAGTCCCTGGAATGTCAGATATTTATCCCGTTGATGAATTAGTTTGGGAAAATAATAATGAAGGGGCGGTGTTTCGCGAACGATTGTTGATGCCGGCTAGCTTGTCTTCTGAAGCATGGCAAACGTTGCTGGATGAATTAGAAGAGGGCGGCTATAACGATCAAACCTTGGTAGCACAGTTTATTGGACTATTGCCCGATGCTGATAACCTATGGGAAAGCATTCGTTTGGGTGAAATAAAGGCGATGTTGTGTTTGGCGTTACAGGATGAAATGGCGATTGATTGGGTTGACTGGTGCTTGTCTTTGGAAGGGTTAAGTGAACAACAGCTTAGACATTATCGCTGTGTTAAGGCTTTACTAGAGATAAAATGGCATGCTGAGCGTGATTATGCAGATTACGTTGATGGGCTAGCGTTACTTTATGGCGATGAAACAGCAAGGCAGGCTTTAGCTGTTGTCACTGGCGAGCAATTATTTGACGGGCTGACAGAAACAGGGCTGTCGCTGGTGGGATTTGAAAAGCATTTGGGTTTATTAGCGGCCTATGTAAAAAGGCCGATGTCTTAATGACAATCGGCCTTTATTTTGATGAATGGCAAATGCCGTTAACTTTATTTTAGTCTTGTTCCCCAGTTTGATTCACTGGCGCCGGCAAGTTTGAGATCAGGGTGGCCATCGATTACTTTATCAATAGCTGGTTCTTCTTGCTGACTACTGTCAACCAATAGGATGTGTTTGCCTTCTTTTAATATTTTTTGGAAAGGGGCAAAGTTAATATTGGGTTTTTGAATCCCAATTAGACCGCCTTCCCATGTGCAAAAGCCTAGGACGACGATGGATAAAAAGATGAATGGTAGCCAACCCGCTGCGGAATTAGCCCAGCCAAGTAAATGGGCAAGTACTAAAACGGATAGTGCCCCGACGACACCAATGATGGCCCCGACTTCTGCTGAGTGAACAACATCTTGTTGTTGTAGGGAATTGACCATATGCAAGTGATGATTTTCTACATCAGCCGCACTTTCGCTTAAAACGTGGATATGTGATTCTTTTATGCCTGCTGATTCGAGCTCTTGTTCAATTTGTTCTAATTCGTCGAGATCGTCGGCAATATAATAATGTTTAATCATGATACTACTCCTCAAGTTCTGACAATTTGCAAGATTAAAAGGAAAAATGTACCTGTTTACCGTTATACCCCTAAAAATTGATTCTAGCAACACTGGTGTAAAAAGTTTGTTAGTCGTATAAATAGGGGCAAGCGTTGCCTTTGTTGTTGATGTCAGAGGAACAGGGCTATTAAAAAAAGGGTTGAAGGAATAGCGGGGTTAGGGGTTAGACAAAATAATGTTTCACGTGGATCATAATTGCTGTATCCTCCTCGCTTCTTGTTAATTGTTCAGAATTAACAGTTAGTGCGGAGCGGTAGTTCAGCTGGTTAGAATGCTGGCCTGTCACGCCGGAGGTCGCGGGTTCGAGTCCCGTCCGCTCCGCCATTTCTTTTTGCTTCCTGTCTATGTTATAAATTGGCTCGGATCAGGTTTTTGAACCTTGCATAGCACCATGCTGTCTATTGGCTTACGTCACTTTTTTCTGGTTAATTGATGCGACGACTGTTATCTCACCTGTTGGTTTTGCTGCTTTGCCTGCCTTATTTGGCATGCGCTATGCCAGCTTGTGGTCATGATGTGGCTGTCACTCCGTCTGAAACCACAGCTTGCGTGAATCATGAGAAAGCATCGGAGCAATTAACTACGGATGCTGACGATGTAATGTTTTTGTCTGATTGTGCTGAGGTTGATGTCGCTTTGGTGCAGGCAGAAAAGTATTCTAGTAAGCTTGATGTAAAAAAAGATTTGGAATCGGTCGGTGCGGTTTCAGCCCCACAGGTTCCTTATGTTGGTGTTCAGCAGCATGCAGCGCTATGGCTTAATCAACGCTTTATTTCCCTTCCAGATATTATTCTAACGACCCAGCGTTTTCGTTTATAACATTTTTCTTCTTGT
The DNA here is from genome assembly GCA_004367955.1 of Bathochordaeus stygius. Lineage (NCBI taxonomy): Eukaryota > Metazoa > Chordata > Appendicularia > Copelata > Oikopleuridae > Bathochordaeus > Bathochordaeus stygius. The sequence continues at coordinate 30,165 of SCLE01255887.1, read as the reverse complement.
TAAGGGTTTGCCCGTGATATTGGGCAGATATCTACGTGATAATGAGGAAAAGAAATGAAAAAATTTATGTCATGGCTAAGTTTAGTAGCTATTATTTTAGGGTTCAGTATCGGTCCTGTTCAAGCAAAATTCGTTGAGTATCAGCTGGATATTGACTATAAACAAGTCAATTTTACAGGACATACTGTTACAGCGATTGCAGTGGGTGACTCTATCCCTGCGCCAACAATAGAAGCAACGGTAGGCGATACCTTGCGTGTCACGTTTCATAATAAGATGGACGTTGAAACTTCCGTGCATTGGCACGGTATTTTATTGCCCCAAGATCAAGATGGTGTGCCGTATTTAACAGCGCCACCGATAGCACCAGGCACTTCTTTTACTTATGAATATCCTATAACCCATTATGGTACTTATTGGTATCATTCGCATACAGGTTTGCAAGAGCAACAAGGTGTTTATGGCGCCTTGGTATTTCACCCGAAACAGGGCGAACGTGTGGAGGCTGATAGCGAGGCTGTCGTGGTGCTATCTGATTGGACGAATGAACACCCAAACGATGTGATGCATAATCTGAAAAAATCCGATGATTATTATGCCTTGAAAAAAGCCAATGTTCAGTCATGGTTTAAGGTTATGGAAGAGGGCGTAACAGGAATTAAACAGCGCCTAGAAGGCGCATGGATGCGAATGGGCCCGATGGATCTATCTGATGTTGGCTATGACGCTTTTTTCGCTAACGGTGAAGAAGAACATGTCATCCCTGATATTAAGGCAGGTGATCGGGTTAGGTTGAGGTTGGTGAATGCTGCTGCGTCGAGTTATTTTAGTGTGTCTTATGCTGGCGGCTCCATGACGGTTGTCGCTGCTGATGGTATTGATGTTGAACCGTTTGATGTCAAACGATTACGTCTGGCGATTGCTGAAACTTTTGATGTGATTGTAACGGTGCCTGAAGCAGGGGCGTATGCTTTGAGAGCGACATCTGAGGATAATACTGGTTTTAGTCGAGTGTTATTAGGAGAGGGGCCTTTGATTGAGGCACCTGCCATGCCTGTACCTCAGATGATGGATCATGCTATGCATTCCGATTCGCAGATGGCGGGCCATGAACACCATGCTATGGGCTATCACGATCAGCACCAGATGGCTTCCGACGAAATGCTGGAATATGACTTATTGCGAGCGATTGAACCCACTCAATTTGATGCTAATAACCCAAAACGAACAGTATATTTAAAGCTGACAGGCGATATGGAACGTTATGCATGGTCATTTGATAATTTAGTATTGAGTGAAGATAGTCAGATTCTGATTCGCCGTGGGGAAACGGTTCAGTTTGTATTGCAAAATACTACGATGATGTCTCACCCGATTCATTTGCATGGTCACTTCTTCCGAGTGTTGAATGGGCAAGGCGATCACTCACCTCTTAAGCATACGGTCAATGTGCCTGCGATGCAGAAAGTGACGATAGAATTTTTAGCAAATGAAGACAAGGATTGGTTTTTTCATTGCCATAATCTTTACCACATGAAGGCAGGAATGACTCGGGTTATCAGTTATGAAGGTAGTTCTGAGCTTGATTTAGATTATTTGTCGAATGTCTTTTCAGACAGACATTGGTATACCTTTGCCAATGTGGGATTGCAAAACAATGTGTTGTCAGGAATGCTGCGTTTTGAAAACACACGGCATGCTATCGATGTTGAGTATGACTGGGATTATGAAGGAGGGTATGAATTAGAAGCCCTTTATGAACGCAGTTTCAATCGTTTTTTTGAACTCTATGCTGGGGCGGAGTTTGCGCAAGAAGACGATGAAGTCGAGAATAAATTAATGGTTGGGATGCATTATGTCTTGCCTTTACTGATCGAGGCAGACATACGCGTAGATGATGAAGGCCATGGTCGATTGGGTTTTGAGAGTGAATTGCAACTGACAGACCGTTTGTCGTTTGAATGGGAAGTAAACACGGATCGGGAATTCCATCTCGAACTGGGTTATGAGATTAATAAGACGGTGTCAGTGGTCGGTGGCAATGATGATCATTATGGCTGGGGCCTAGGTGTTAAATTGGAATTGTTTTAATGGTGGTTTCAGAAAAATTGCTGCTTGTTTTGACTGTTTTGTGAGGTAAAAGCATGTAGAAACGTGTGTTTGTGACCAGGGTCTAGTTAAAAAAGGCCAGGGTTTTGTAGGCTGTTGATTATCCAGGGTGAGGAGCAGAATATGAAAGGTATCATTTTTACATCATTTCTTGATTTGGTTGAAGAAAAGTTTGGTATGGAAATGCTTGAAGAGGTTATTTCCAGTGCAAATTTGCCAAATGGAGGGGCTTATACGGCAGTGGGGACTTATGACCATGCTGAATTAGTCCAAATGGTGGTTATTTTAAGCGAGAAGTCTTCCATTGCTGTAGAAGATTTGGTGAAAGTATTCGGCCAATATTTATTCGGCGTGTTAGCTGAAACATATCCTCATTGGCTTGAAGGAATTGATTCTGCTTTTAATTTATTAGAAAAGCTTGATGGCCTTATCCATGTTGAAGTTAAGAAGCTTTATCCTGATGCTAAGCCCCCTGATTTTGAATGCCGCCGAATTGATGGTTCGCAGTTAGAGATGATCTATCATTCTCCGCAGGGTATGGGAGATGTTGCCGAAGGTCTCATCTTAGGGTGTGCGGCCTATTTTTCTCAATCCATTAGCGTTCAAAGGGAAGATATCGGTGAAAAGAACGGCCAAACCGAACGTTTTTTACTGACCTTACTTGCGGATGGCCCTGCATGAGCGAACTGGCGTTATTGAAAAACAGGATTCAGCGAGAACGAGCAGCACGACAAGCAGCTGAACAATTACTCGAAGATAAAAGTTTAGAGCTTTATATGAGTAATAAAGATTTAGACGCTTATGGTAACGAGGTTGCCAAGCAAAAAGAACAGTTACAAAAAAAAGTCGAAGAGCTACAGCAGGCAAAATCTCAATTAGTTCAATCAGAAAAAATGGCCGCTGTTGGTCAGTTGGCTGCTGGCATTGCTCATGAAATCAACAATCCAGTGGGTTTTATTTCAAGTAACTTGGGTTCACTCAATGAATATCTGGAAGCGATACAAAAAGTACTGCTGAAACAAGCAGCCTGTATTGATAAATTGTCTGAAGAGGGTTGTTCAGGGGCTGAAGTTATTCAGGAGCTCGAGGCATTAAAGAAGAAAGTTGATCTGGCCTTTATTCTATCTGATATTGAACAGTTAATGACTGACTCAATTGAAGGCACACAGCGGGTTAAAGGAATTGTGGCTGATCTGTCGGATTTTTCGCATGTCGATGAGCCTGAATTAGCGCGAGAAGATATTAACCAATTGCTTGAAAAAACCATTAATGTTGCTTGGAATGAACTTAAATATAAAGCAGATATTAAGAGGGAGTTTGGCGCTTTACCGAAGATTATGTGCAATGGCGGTAAGTTGGCGCAGGCCTTTCTCAATTTATTAGTTAATGCAGCCCAGGCGATTGAGTCTAAGGGCGTGATTATGATTAGAACAGGCAGAGATGATGCAAGAGTCTGGGTTACGATTGCAGATACCGGTTCAGGCATACCAGAACCTATTCTCAGTAAGGTTTTTGATCCCTTTTTTACGACCAAAGATGTTGGCAGTGGGACAGGGTTGGGACTGCATATGGTCCAAAATGTGATTGATAGTCATAGCGGTACTATTGATATATCAAGTGAACTAGGCAAGGGGACAGTTTTCCGGCTAACGTTGCCAATTAACAGGCCAAAAATAGCTAAGGATGGCTAAGTGATGACAGAAAGAACATTGCTATGCATTGATGATGATAAGGCTACGTTGCGTTCTTTGCGGAGACTGTTACATGGTGAGGAATATCGAGTTTTAATTGCAGAAACGGCGTCAGAGGCTTTTGAAATTTTGGATCTAGAAATAGTCCAAGTTGTTATGGTCGATCAACGGATGCCTGATGTTAATGGTTCTAAATTATTACAGTTAATCAAAGAGAAATATCCGACTACTTTACGTCTCGTGCTTTCAGGCTATGCTGATGTTTCTGCCATATTGGATTCGATCAATGAGGGTGAAATTTACCGGTTTTTGTCGAAACCATGGGACAGTAATGCCTTGAAGATTATGCTGCGATAAAGTTTTGAGCATTATGAATTACAAGAGCTTAATAGGACGTTATTTCAAAAGGTTAATGACCAAAACAATACGCTGACTAGGCTCAATGATGAATTAGGGAAAGTCGTTGAAAATAGAACTTACTTATTGCGACTGATTCAAGAAGTGGTACAGCATATTCCTCTCCCTTTTGTAGCGCTTGATTTGACGGGACAAATTGTAACGGCCAATGCTGATTTTATTCGTCAATCTCCTGAACTGACGGTATTGGGTAGCCATATAAATGATGTTTTCCCAGTCAAGGTGGCTAGCCAAATTCAGCAATTACTGCAGCAGCCGGTACTAAAAGAGAAGGGGGAAAGAATAGATGGTGGCCCGTTTGGTAATTTAGAGGTGGTGATGTTTAGTTTTGATGCCGAAATAAGAGGGGCAATCGTTGTTTTATTGCAAGAAGCAGTCTGATGTCAAAGCCAGATAATAAGTCAGTGTTGTTAAAGAAATTGAGCAATATTGAGCCATTGCCGGCTATTGTTTCTCAACTAACGGAATTGATTGAGCAAGATGAGCCAGACATTAAGCGTATTGCGAATGTATTAAAAACAGAGATAGGTATGACGACGCGTTTGTTACGGATTGCGAACTCACCTTTCTTTGGCTTTCAGCGGCAAGTGTCTTCAATAAATGAAGCCATTGTAATGCTGGGGTTAACGGATTTGAAGAACCTTGTTATGAGCTTTGTTATTGTTCGGCAATTCGACAAAGTGGGGATTTGGGATATTCTCGACCAAGAAAGATTTTGGCGCCACAGTATGGCAGTTGCGGGTTTGGGATCACGATTAGCAGCGTTAGAAGGCCATGGTGAGTTAAAAAGTGATGCTTGCACGCTTGGGATTATTCATCGCTTAGGAATGTGCGTATTGGCCTATAGCTTCCCGACAGAATATAAGGCCGCTTTGAGTAGTGAGGTGATACTGGAGCATAATGAGTTGACAGAATTGGGCCTTGACCATCATGAAGTGGGTGCTTTGATATGCCAGCATTGGAACCTGCCAGTTAGATTTGTAACGGCTGTTGCACTCAGTGATGGAGAGTCAGAAGCGATGCTGCCAGAAAAAACGGCACGATTAGTGACAATACTTGGATTGTCAATTCAGCTGGTTCCGTTGCTTGGTTATGGTCGCCCTCGCTTTGTGCCGTTATTGGATATTGACGCTGGTTTAAGGTCACTGGGAATTTCAGAACAGCAGTTTTCATCAGTTTGGGCTGGGTTGTCTCGTGAGTTATCGTTGATCACTTACGGCCACCCAATAAAAGAAGAGGTTCTGCATGATATCAATATAGCGATCTCTCCTTCACTTCTAGAAACTGATATTGGGTTGGGTTTTGAGTTGTTTAAGTTAGGTTTAGGTGAAAGTGTAAATAAAGAATTGTCAGACCAGACAAAACATTATGTCTTATATGACAGTGATGCTGAAAACGTCGAAGGTGAGGCGCATAAACGTTATTTTGATGTTGGACCTTTTATAACTATTTTTGATGGGCAGAGGGCTGTTAACTGGGTGGGGTTAAGACAGGCAGTGTTGATAGAAATTCAAATAAATGAGTGAGGGATTACGAGTGCATACAGTACTATTTGTTGATGATGAAGAGCCTGTTTTACAGTCATTGAAGCGGGCTTGCCGTAATACTGGTTGGCATATTTTGACTGCTATGAGTGGAGAAGAAGGTCTTAGCTTAATTAAAACGTCGGAGGTCGATTTAGTTGTTTCGGATATGAGAATGCCTCAAATGGATGGCGCAACATTTTTAGAGCAAGTTAGGGTCTGCTCTCCTAATACTGTCCGTGTTTTATTGACGGGCTATTCGGATATTGGTTCGACAATTGATGCGATTAATAAAGGGAAGATTTTTAGTTATATCACTAAGCCTTGGGACAATGAAGAATTAAAACAAGCCATGCAACAAGCCTTGCATGTTAAGTTGCTTGAATCTGAAAGGCAGCGTTTAGAATTGCTTACACAGCAGCAGAATGAAGAATTGAAAACCTTAAATGAAGGTTTGGAAGAAAAGGTGCTTGTACGCACGCGGGCTCTACAGGTAACACATAAAAAACTAAAGGAGTCTTACCATAATTCAGTGGAGGTCTTTGCTGGTTTATTGGAAAGGCGAAGTGAGCATGCGCTAGGCCATGGTCGTCGAGTGGCTGCTATTTGCCAGAAAATGGTCAATGCATTAGAACTGGATGCTGAAACGGGAGAACAAATTTATTTCGCTGCTATTTTGCATGAGATTGGCAAGATAGGTTTACCAGACCAATTGATTGATGTTGCCTATGATCAGATGACAAGAAAGGATCAGACCCTTTACGAAAGGCATAGCAAAATTGGCGAATCAACCTTATTGGCAGTTGAATATTTGCATGAGGCGGCTTTATATATTAGACATCATCTTGAAAGCTTTGATGGCAAAGGGTTTCCTGACAAATTAGAAGGCGATGATATTCCTTTTGGTGCGCAACTGATAGGTTTGTCAAGTTATTATGATGAACTGTCCTCAGGTCTATATGGCCGTAAACCGCTATTTGGAGAAGAGCTGGAAAAAGCCATAGAAGCTAAAGGCGGCAACCGTTTTGATAGCCGGTTAACACTTACTTTCTTAGAACAGTTTCGAGAGGGCAATCTAGCTGAGACTAAAGCTGCAGATCGCTTGCTGGCTGCAGAAGATTTAGAAGAAGGTATGGTGCTTTCGAGAGATGTCTATACGCCTGATGGTAGAATGATCTTGTCAAGCAATAGAGAGTTAAGCGAACAAGTCATCGCTAAGTTGAGACGCTTTCAACGAGAAGCCGATGGTTTATTACACATAAGTGTCTTTAATTGATAAGGGTGGATGATAGGGATGGATAATGCACTACCTACCATTTTGATCGTTGATGATGAGCCGGAAATTGTGTCTGCGCTGGTTCGTTGTTTACATCGATTGGGCTTGAATATAGAACGCTTTTCATCGCCAGCTTTAGCGCTTGAATATGCCGAAGATAATCGACCTGATCTGGTTATTTCAGATCAGCGTATGCCTGGCATGACCGGTAGTGAAATGCTGAAAATCATGAAAGAGAAATGGCCTGAAATACAGTGTATTTTGTTGAGTGCATATCATGATTTCGAAGCGGTAGCGGATGCTTTTAATCAGCAGGTTATCGATCAATATATCAGTAAGCCTTGGGATAATGATGAGTTAAGGTTTATCGTCAGAAAAGCGATTAAATCCGCGATGCCTGAGCCTGAGGAGGTTGCGAGTGAAGACCATGTTGCTGGTTTATCACAGGTCCATGGCATGCTTGGTTCTGATCAATCAATGCATCTTGTTTTTGAGCGTATTAGCAAAGCAGCAACAGCGAATATTCCAGTTTTTATCACCGGCGAAACGGGGACAGGTAAAGAATTAGTTGCACGCGCTTGCCATTTGGAAAGTTTTAGGAAATCACATCCTTTCATTGCGGTTAACTGTGCAAATTTCACTGAAAACCTGATGGAATCACAGTTATTTGGCCATAATAAAGGTGCTTTTACAGGCGCAATTGGTAAACAAGAAGGGCTGTTTGCAACGGCTGGTGAAGGGACATTGTTTTTGGATGAAGTCACGACTATACCTCTGCCGTTACAAGCGAAATTATTGCGTGTTATTCAGGAAAGAGAATATGCGCCTATAGGTAGTCATATGGTTCAACCGTTTTATGCTCAAATTGTAACGGCATCATCAACGAGGTTGTCAGATGCTGTTGATAAAGGTGAATTCAGGGAAGATTTATATTACCGTTTGAATGTAACTCTATCGAGCTACCGCCGCTCAGGCAGCGTGGAGAAGATATTTTATTGTTGGCGGACTATTTCCTTGAAGAACTTAGTGCTAGAGAAGGGAAAGATTTCAACGGATTCAATGACGAAGCGAAGGCATTATTGCTTGCTTTCAGGTGGCCAGGTAATGTCAGGCAGTTGGAGAACTTGCTACATGGCATTGTCGTTTTAAATGATGGACCAGAGGTGACGGCAGAGATATTGAACCAGTCGTTGCAGGGAGAATTAGATCGACTTGCCGCTGCTAAACCCACCGTCGACGACAAGGTTATTATATCTACAACTTCGGGTGCTTTAACTGATATTTTGCCACTTTGGCAGGTCGAAAAGGCTGCGATAGAAGATGCGATTGCTATCTGTGATGGCAATATTCCTAAAGCCGCTGCGTTATTGGGTGTGAGCCCGTCAACGATTTACCGAAAACAGAAAAACTGGGTATAGGTGCTAATTGTAATTTTGTAGTGATGTTGGCCAAAACTTAATTTGCTGCTGAATGGCGGCATTGAGGTTTGGGTAGTGTTTCACAGTACTATTTCGCGTTGTTTGCCCTAGCTTACGGCCCTTACTATCATTAAGGTTACTAGTGTTTTTTATTGCAACCACCGGTTTTTCTTGTTCAAGAAAGAGCTCGACCAAGTCCACAGTGCCTGGATCATTTCCGATGACAATTGCGCCACAGCATAATTCGGTCAACATCTTATGTTTAGTGTTGATATTGGGGACAATTTCTAAGATGTCGCAATACTGATGAGCATAAAAATGTTGCGTTTGTTCAATAATGGCAAGTGTTATCCCGTTGTTTTGCTTAGCACCTTGAAAAGCGTATTTTGGTGTGCCTGACAAGTTTCCGGCCGCAAGGCTAAAGCCAAGGTGCACGATTTCTTTCCCCGTTTCAGAAGCTATGGCTTTGTTACGCTCCGAACATAGATGAGTTGAGCTTAAAATAGCAATGTAATTTGACATAGTTTTTTCCTCATTTTTAAGTCCCATAAAAACCTGCCGAACGGTTTAGGTACTTTTAAGTAAAGCAAGCGATATTCCATTACATGCTAGAGCTGCTCTTTATAAAGGTTTAGAACAGGGAGGAAAAAGTGTTTTATATAAAGACGTTCGTAGTTTTTGCACAAGGATTCGCATTATGCAAAACAACTTGCAAGTAAATTGTTTTGGTTTAATTTAGATAGAGTGCTTTATGATTTTAAGGTATTGATATTTAACATTAATAGTGTTTTTGTCTTATGTGGTACGACCTTTGCGAGATTAGTAATAGAGTGCTTAAGCATTCACTAACTATTCAAATAAAAATCATGTGAGGGCAGAAAAATGTTTAATAAAAATGGATTAAAGCGAGATAATAATTTTCTAAGTGCACACCCTATGTTTATAGTTGAGAAACCAAGTATCAGTATTTTGGGTTTAGGTTATGTTGGTGCGGTTTCCACTGCGTGTTTTTCTGGCCGAGGGCACCGTGTTATTGCTGTGGATGATGATGAGATGAAGGTGTCTAGATTAAATTCAGGGCAATCTCCGATTGTAGAAGAAGGCTTAGGCTACCTTGTTTTTAAAGGAGTCAGCAGCGGCAATTTAACTGCTGTCACTGATATTGCTGAGGCTGTAAAACAGACTGATATTACTTTTGTTAATGTTGAGATGCCAGGCAATTCTGATAGTGCAGGTCAAGTAAGTTGTTTAGAAGCCGTTTCACAACAAATTGGTGAAGCGATTCGTTCTAAAGACGGTTATCATTTAATTGTTTACCGCAATACAGTGCCCCTAAAACAACGCGTGATGCCATGATTCCGATTCTTGAGATGTCATCAGGAAAACAAAGCGGTAAAGGCTTTGGTGTTTGTTTTAACCCTGAATTTTTACGTGAAGGCACAGTATTGAAAGATTTTTATACCCCCCCTAAAACAGTGATTGGTGCTATTGATAAGCAGAGTGGTGAATATGCCGCGAAATTATATGAAGATGTTGAAGGGGAAATGGTACTTACGAGCCTTGAAACAGCTGAGCTTGTGAAATATATTGATAATACTTTGCATACATTGAATGTATCGTTTGGCAATGAAGTCGGTCGTTTAGGCCAGTCAATGGGTATTGAGGGACATGATGTGATGGAACATTTCGTAAGAGAAACTAAGTTGGGCTTGTCCCCCTATTATTTGAAACCTGACTCTATACTTGGTGATTCGAATCAATCAAAAGATGCGGTTGGCCTTAAAGGTTTACAGGATGGTATGAGAAGCCCTCAGGTTGGTAAGTCTATTGGTATTAGTGGTCAACATGTTGCTCATAGCTTGAGACTGGTTGGAAAAACGAAAGTAAAAGAAATGGCATCGTTGCTTTGATAATGAAGTCTGAGCGTCTATATCATCATACAATGAAGACTATTAGATTATCGTCAGTGAGCTCGCTTAGTTGGAAAAGGGGAAAGGCTTTTTCTGAAAAGATAAAGTAGGTTTAGTATGAGGAAAGTATTTAAAACGACTGAAATTCTATTAGACTAAGGGATGGAATATTAAGTGTTTTAATGCTTTCCTTGTCATGTTCAGTGTTGTATCCCCAATCTGCAAGGAATAATTGCACTTCTTTTAAATCATGATCATTCATCACTTTGCTCAATGTCGGCAGACGATCTTCGACAAATAGAATGGTGCGATCAGGGTGATCATTTTGTAATTGTCTAAGTACTTGTTGTTTACTGAGTTGTCGATCAAGGCCATAAATATGTTGATTCGGAATAGAAATGTTATTGGCAGATAAAATTTGCTCGACAAAACGTTCTTGCTTTGTTGTGATGATAAAACAGTCATCGCTATTGATAGATGCTAATTTTTGTTGGATTCCTGGAAAAAGGGGGTTCATCTTTAACCAACTTTCCAAGTCTTTTGTTATCCATTTATCGCGTGTATTGCCAAAGCGTTGTTTAAGCCTATCGATGTCGAGTTGATCGCGTCGAATGATGCCTTCGATGCGGTGGGGATATTCCGTTAACAAAGCTTCGGGGCTTAGGCCTTCAAACAAAAGCCTGACAATGAGGATGGCTTCATATCCTGTTTCTAGCGCAGGTCTTACTTGCTTGAACTGTGTGATGAGTTCTTCTGGAATAGTTTCTGGCATTTTGGGCCAGAGATACTCACGCGCTGCTTTCCAGGCTGTGATACTGGTTTCTAACGCGCTATCGCAGATAACGCCATCAAAATCGAGGGCATAAAGTGGGCTTTTTGACATTGTTTTTTATGGTAGCAGGCAGTGTTTGGTGTAGTCAGCAATTTCGTTAGCTGTCCATTCCCCTTTGGGCTTATTATCCATGGCTGTACACCAGGTTTCACTGCCCACTTCAGGGGCACATGCTGTTATAAGCGTGATGATGTATAGGCCAAGGCTGGCCTTGATAATACGTGTCATTAGTTTCATGTGATTGTCTTTGGTTTATTGCGCAACGCGGGTCTCACCATTGATGGTCATGAGTCTGACTCTGTCACCAACATAAAAAGGTCTTTCTGGGTTATGGGCTTGGACAATGGCAATGATTTTATTGCTATTGGCAAGACGTATGATCAGTTCTTCACCTTGTGATTTAGTTAAGCCTTCTTCTGCAGCAGCACCCGCTAAACCACCAGCAACAGCGCCGATTACAGCGGCTACTTGAGCGCCTTTGCCATCGCCGATAGCACTACCAGCAATACCACCAACAGCAGCACCAGCGACACTGCCGATAGGAGATTTTGTGCCTTCAATGACGACAAGGCGAACATCTTCAATGGTACCAAATTCTACAGTTTGTACCTGGCGAGCATCGTCACGTGAATAACTGTCGCCTTGTAAATTAGTGGCACAGGCTGAAAGAAGGAATAAGGGGGCGGCGATAGCGAGAATGTGCATTTTTTTGGTCATGACATGGCTCCTTGTTGTATTGGTTTATAGCTATGACACATGAGATCTATTTTTTATCCCTTTTGATAGGCAATTTGTCCATTTAACACTGTATATGCGACGCCATAATTAAAGTGCCAACCGCTGAATGGGCTGTTTTTCCCTGCACTGATGAAGCTTGTAGGATCACATGTTACGTTGGCTTCTGGGTTGATGATACAGATATCTGCCTTAGCACCAACAGATAAATGACCAGCATCGATGCCTAAGATTTGGGCTGGATGCTGCGTTAAGTTGGCAATGGCTGATTGCAATGGTAGCTCATCGCCTTCGACTAATTTTAGTGTTAAAGAAAGGAGGCTTTCTAAGCCAGAAATACCGGGCATTGTTTCAGCAAAGGGGCCAAGCTTGGCATCATTATCCAAGGGGCGATGATGAGAGCTAATTGCACTTATGGTGTTTTCTCTAACGGCTTGTTGCAGTTGTTCACGGTCACGGGTGCTGCGAAGAGGGGGTATGACATGACTTAAGCTGTCGTAATTGCCAATGTCATGTTCACTTAAATGTAAGTGATGTGGGCTGACATCTGCCGTGATAGGAAGGCCTCGATTTTGGGCTTCTTTAATTAGATTGATCGTTTTGCCTGATGAAATACTATGAAAGTGGGCACTTACACCAGTTTGCTCAATGAGGGAAATGTCTCGTGCTATCGCAATTGTTTCTGCAGCGTCTGGAATACCGCCCAGTCCGAGCCGAGAACTAACAATACCTTCGTGAACACAGCCTTGTGATTGCAACCATGGGTCAGAAGCGTTAATGAAGACGGTGAGATCTAATGTAGCCGCATATTCCATTGCACGACGTAAAACCAAGGTGTTTTGTATTGGGTTAGCGCCATTACTGACACCCAAACAGCCGGCTTGTTTGAGTGCAAGCATTTCGCTGAGGAGTTCACCTTCGAGGCTTTGTGTGAGGGCTCCGATAGTGTAGACCTGAGCTTGTCCTGCTTTGGCGACCTGATCTTCAATCAAATCGACTGTAGCTGGCGAATCGATGACGGGTTCGTGATCAGGTGCGATACAGAGTGAGGTGATGCCGCCTTTAATGGCAGCTTTGGTTTCGCTAGCTATGCTGGCGGTGTGATGCTGGCCGGAGCCACTTAAACGTGCTGATAAATCAATGAGTCCTGGGCAGATAATCAGGCCGTTGGCATCGATGGTTTGCTCTGCAATAAGGCCTTCGGGTTGTTGGTCAATGGCGACAATTTTGCCATGTTCAATATACAGATCATGTTTGGCATCGATTTGATTGGCTGGGTCGAGAAGGTGGCCATTTAAAATGCGAAGCGTCATGCAGGTGTCTCTTGTTGTTCTGAATGCGAGCCGAGGGTCATTGACATGACGGCCATGCGGACAGCAATACCATGGGTCACCTGTTCTAAAATGACGGATTGAGGTCCGTCAGCGACGTCAGAAGCGATTTCAACACCGCGATTAATCGGCCCGGGGTGCATAACAATGGCATCCGGTTTAGCGAATTTCAGTTTATCTGTGGTCAAACCATAACTGGCAAAGTATTCATTGGCGCTTGGTAGTAACGCGCCCTGCATGCGTTCAAACTGAAGTCTTAATGTGATGATGACATCGACATCTTGTAGCCCTGCTGCCATATCGTGATAAACATGAACGCCGAGTGTTTGGCTATCTGAGGGTAATAGGGTTTTAGGACCGATAACACGTATTTCACCAACACCGAGTGTTGAGAGTGCTTGAATTTGTGACCGAGCAACCCGAGAATGCAAAATATCCCCAACAATGGCAACTCGTAAATCGGGGAAATGCTGTTTGTGACGGCGAATGGTGAACATATCCAGCATGGCTTGTGTGGGATGAGCATGACAGCCATCCCCGGCATTGATGACACTGACATGCGGGGCAACATGTTGTGCAATAAATTCTGCAGCGCCACTTTGATTATGTCGAACAACAAACATATCGGTGTGCATGGCTTGTAGGTTGTGGAGGGTATCGAGCAAACTTTCACCTTTTGATGTGGCGGAAGTATTGATATTGAGATTCATAACATCGGCTGATAGTCGCTTGGCAGCCAGTTCAAATGTTGTTCTTGTACGCGTGCTGTTTTCAAAAAACAGGTTCATGATGGTTTTGCCGCGGAGCAAAGGGACTTTTTTGACTTGGCGGCCTGAAATACTAGAAAACTGCTCTGCGCGGTCCATAATGTCAGTGAGTAAGTCGCGTTTCAGCCCTTCGATAGTCAGAAAGTGCTTGAGTTGCCCTGATTCTGTCAGTTGATGATGGCTCATGGTGTGTTTCCGTTATCTTTCAATTCCAGTCGGAGGGCGTTGTCATTAGTGAGCTTGATTTGTTGATTTTGGTTGAGTTCAATGGTTTGGCCTACGATATCTGCTTGTATGGGCAATTCGCGACCGTCGCGTTCAACCAATACGGCGAGGGTGACTGCTGCAGGGCGACCATAATCAAAAATTTCGTTCAATGCTGCACGAACAGTTCGGCCACTGTGCAGTACGTCATCAACTAAGAGTAATTGACGGTCATCGACGGCAAAAGGGAGATCGGATGGCATTACTTGTGGATGCATACCAATTCGGGTGAAGTCATCTCGGTAATAGGCAATATTGAGTGTACCGAGAGGGGCATCAAAAAAGTCGCTACCTAAGATCTCGGCGAGGGCTTTAGCTACCCATACACCACCGCTATGAATACCAATCAATAAAGGTTGCTTGCCACCAAGGCTGATACGTATATCATCGGCCATTGTTTTGAGTGTTTGCTCTATGTCGATGTGTTCTATTGGCGTTGTCATTGCTGGTTTAACCATGATTGAAGAATAAGTTGGGCTGAGATGCGATCAACATCTTCGCGGTTATTAGACTGCATTTTGCTCTGAATGCCAAGTTGCTCGAGCGCTTCAAAGGTACTAAGCCGCTCATCTTGCCATTCGACAGGTAGGTGGAAGCGGCCGTTTAAGCGGTTACCGAAGCGTCTTGCGGCCGTAGTCATTTCTTGTTCTGTGCCATCCATATTAAAGGGAAGGCCGACAATAAGCTGCTGTGGCTGCCATTCATCAATGAGGACCTGTATTTGATCCCAATTGGGAATACCTTCTCGGGCTTTGATAACGGTTAAGGGAGTTGCAGTGTGGGTGAGCTCTTGCCCAACAGCGACGCCGATGTTTTTCATACCAAAATCGAAACCAAGAAAAGTACGCACTTGGTTCATGCGCGGCCTATGTCATCAGAGATGAGTCGAATATCAATACCTAATAGAGAAGCAGCTTGCTGCCATGCGTCTTGTCCCTCACTGTGAAACAGAATATCGCTCGTTGCAGTGACAGTTAACCAATCATTGTTAAGGATTTCTTGTTCTAACTGGCCTGCTGTCCAGCTGGCATAGCCTAGCGTAACTAAAATATTGTTGGGGCCGGCTTGGTTTGCGATTGTTCTGAGTAGATCGGTTGAGCCGCTTAAGAAAATGTTATCTGAAATGGCGATACTGTTTTCTAAATCATCAGGTGAGTCGTGTAGTACCATGCCTTGGTTTTTAGCAACTGGACCACCGAAGAGGACAGGTATTTTGTTTGCTTCAGTGTTGTGATGGGGTATTTCAATGTGGTCGAATAGTTCATCAAGCATAATTTTGCTTGGACGATTGATAATAAAGCCCATTGCCCCTTGTTCTGAATGCTCGCATAAATAAACGACCGACTGATGAAACAGAGGATCGTTTAATGCCGGCATGGCGATGAGAAAATTGTTTTTGAGCGAGTTTTCGATATCGGCCATGGCTTATCAGAAGAAGGTGATACCGACCGAGAAAAGCCGCTCGACTTCGGTGATATAGCGCTTATTGATGAGGAATAAAATGACATGATCCCCTGCCTCAATAACGGTGTCATGGTGTGTAATAACAACGTTGTTGCCTCGTACAATGGCACCGATGGTGGTGCCAGGAGGTAATTTGATTTCGCTGATACTTCTACCTACAACAAGAGAAGAGTTTTTGTCTCCATGTGCAATGGCTTCGAGGGCTTCAGCTGCACCACGGCGCAGAGAATGAACGGCCACAATATCACCGCGACGGATATGGGCTAGTAAGCTACCAATGGTGGCTTGTTGCGGTGATAAGGCGATATCAATGCTGCCACTTTCGACGAGGTCGACATAAGCTGCACGATTAATAAGTGAGAGTACTTTTCTCGCGCCTAGCCGTTTTGCCAACATGGCTGATAGGATATTGGCTTCGTCATCATTGGTCAGCGCACAAAATAGGTCGACATTATCAATGTCTTCTTCAATGAGGAGCTCTTCGTTAGCAACATCACCGAGTAAAACGATGCTGTTACTTAGTTCTTCAGATAACGCTTCTGCGCGTTGGGGGTTGGCTTCAATAATTTTGACTTGGTAGTCATCTTCTAGTGCTTTAGCGAGTCTAGCGCCAATATTACCGCCACCAGCTAAAATAATCCGTTTATAGGGTTTATCAAGACGACGTAGCTCGCTCATGACAGCTAAGGTGTCTTCTTTAGCAGCGATGAAAAAGACCTCATCGTCTGCTTCGATAATGGTATCTGCTTGTGGAATAATCGGACTACCATCTCTAAAAATAGCAGCGACACGGGTATCTGTTTTAGGTATGTGTTGGCGGAGTTCTTTCAATGGGCTGCCGACGAGTGGCCCGCCATGGAAGGCTTTAACTGCAACAAGTTGGACTTTGCCATCTGCAAAATTAAGGACTTGTAAGGCGTTGGGATGCTCTATCAGGCGCTCAATATAATCAGTGACGATTTGCTCCGGACTAATGAGCATGTCTATGGGCAGTTTCTCAGGGCCATATAAATCTGAAGCAGACAAATAAGCACCGTTACGGATACGGGCGATTTTGGTGGGGGTTCGGAATAGAGTGTGGCAGATTTGGCAGGCGATCATATTGGTTTCATCACTGTTGGTGACAGCGAGAATGAGGTCTGCATCTTCGGCGCCTGCACGGGCGAGGACATCTGGGTGGGAGGCTTTACCTAGCACCGTGCGAATATCGTAATGATCTTGCAGCCGGTCTAGTAGTTCACTGCTTTTATCGACAACGGTAATGTCATCATCTTCACGGGCGAGGCTGGCAGCAACTGATGAGCCTACTTGACCTGCACCGAGAATAAGAATTTTCATAGTGTGTCCTAGGTTTGTTTGGTGTCGATATCTAAGGAACGCAGTTTACGATATAAATGGGTGCGTTCCATGCCGGCTAGTTTTGCTGCTTTACCTACATTACCCGCTGTCTGTTGCAATTTGTAGAGTAGATAGATGCGTTCAAATTGTTCGCGGGCTTCTCTTAAAGGCAGTTCATAATTAATGGTATTACTGGCTTTTTGCTCTTCTTTGGATGGCGTCAGCGCTTGTTCTACATCAGCTTCATCAATATCATCATTATCACCTAATACCAGTAGACGTTGAATAATATTTTGTAATTCGATGATATTGCCAGGCCAAGGGTAGTTTCTTAAGCGGTTTTGAGCTGCGACCGTAAAGTGCCGGTACGGTAGTTGATTTTCTGAGGTGTATTGGTCAACGAAATGATGGATTAATTCTGGGATGTCCTCAATATGGTCGGCTAGTCTAGGTAATTGAAGAGAGATACTATTGATCTTATAAAGTAGGGCTTCACTAAACAGGCCGTTAGTCACATTTTCTTCAAGGTTGTGCGGACTAGCGAAAATGAGCTGACATTGGTTTAGTTTGTCATTTTCGAGTAAATGTAAAAGCAGTGTTTGGGCTTTTGCATCTAACCTTGAAACATCGTTAAGGTAGACGCAGTTGTTTTGAGCCAGTGTCGACAGTTTAAGACTATCGACGGGAAAACTCTCAGCTGAGAGTTCAATGAATTTACCTTCGGTGTATGCGCCTAAAGAATGTAAATAATGGGCGAAACACCGCTTGCCGGTGCCACCTTCCCCTATTAATAAAATAGGCATAGGGTGTTTGGCTACGCGTTGTGCTTGTTTGCGTAAGAGGACGGTTTCCGGGCTTTTACCAACAGGTTCTTGCGCTTGATGCTGCTTATTGGAAGCCTGTTTAAGTTGATTAGCCAGTGCCGTTTCGACGCCACGTAATAATTTTGCAGTGGAGAGTGGCTTCTCAATGAAATCGCTGGCGCCAAGGCGAGTGGCTTCTACTGCTGTTTCAATGGTGCCGTGGCCGGACATCATGACGACAGTAAGATGAGGTTCTTGTTGTTTAAACTCTCTTAACAAGCTTATACCGTCTACATCTGGCATCCAGATATCTAATAAGACTAATTGGGGAAGCCTGTCAGTTAAGCATTCACGAGCGGCTGCACCATCTTCTGCGGTCGTGACTTGATAGCCTTCATCTTGCAAGATGTCTTGGATCAATTCTCTGATCGCCGGTTCATCGTCAACGACTAGGATATAAGGTTTGTCTTCTGTACTCACAGTGTAGTTTTCTCCAACGGTAGCCGTATTATTATACAGGCACCGGTAGGTTCTTGGTTTTCAGTCCAAACGGTGCCTTGGTGTTCATCAATAATTTTTTTCACGATAGCAAGACCTAGCCCTGTACCACGTGCTTTATTGGTGGCGTAAGGTTCAAATAATGTGGTTATCATATCATCAGGAATACCAGGTCCAAGATCCTCAACCGTAAGTTCTAACCAGCGTTGGCCAGAGAGGAAGACTGACTTGTAATGAAGGTTAATGTCGACGGGCATATTGGCTTCTTCGCTGGCCTCGATTGCATTTTTAATCAGGTTGTGGAGGACCTGTCTGAAGCGATTACTGTCGATATTAATATTTAAATCAGGCGCTTCGGTTAATGAGATTTTATGATGCGTATTACTTTGGTAAAGGGCGATAACCTCACGAATAAAAGAAGCTAAGGAAATAGATTCTATTTTCAGGCTGGGTGTTTTTGCATAGTCTGAAAAATCATTCACCATTTCTTTCATGGCATCCACTTGTTGAATGATGGTATTGGTCAATTTTTGTAATTGCTCAGTCTGATTGTCAGGAACCAGTGGTTGATATTTTGTCTGTAGCCGTTCGGCTGATAATTGGATAGGGGTTAGCGGATTTTTTATTTCGTGGGCAAGACGACGGGCGACTTCGCCCCAAGCGGCGTCACGTTGAGCTTGAATTAAGGTGGTGATATCGTCAAAAACAATGACCCAGCCGGCGCTGTTGGGTAAGGGTGTGCCGCGACACATTAATATTTGTAGCTGCATGCCGGAATGTAATTCAATTTGTTGGTGCCAGCTGGTTTTGTGGGTTATTTCTGTTGTGACCAGCTCGGTAAAACTTTGCAGATGGCGATGTTGTTGGGATAGTTTACTAAAAGGGAGTTCCAAAAGCGGCTGTAGGTTTGTATCTAAAATGCTGCTACTAGCGACATTGGCGGTTTTCAAGAGTAATTGTTCATCAAGGGTGATAACACCACTGGAGAGACTACCGAGAACAGCACCCAGATAATTAGTCTGTTCTTCTAATAGACGATGGCTGACTTGAGTGGCATCCCTGGCATGGGTTAAACGTTCGGTCATTTGATTGAAAGAGCGAACAAGGAAGCCGATTTCATCATCACCTTTGGTTGTGAGTTGGGTGTTGTAATTACCGGAGGCGACGGATTGTGTCCCATCAGCGAGTTCTTGTAGTGGGTGAACAATGCGCCTCGAGATCCAAATCGCGAACCAAATAGATGCGAGAACGGTTAAGAGTACGATTAAACTTAAGGTCAAGGTAAAGATGCTGATTAAAGGTTTTCTTAGATAATTGAGTTCTTTATAGTCGGTATAAGCATCTTCTACGGTTTTGCCTAAGTCACTCAATTGCTCATTGACTGGGAACAGGACATGCAACATTTTTTCATCTTCGTCTATGCCGGTTCTTGGAATAAGGACAGCGGCTCGAAGCTGTAATTTGTCATCGATACTGGGGTCGAGTCCGATATAGTCTTCTTCTTGTCTTAATTGACGAAAAATGGTGTCATTGGGGCGATCAGGTACGATGATATTGGGGTTTTGGATGCTGGATGTTACTAACTGTCCATCCATTGTCCAAACACTTAATTCGATGGCACCACTCAAGTCAGTGAGATCTCGCAAGTTGGTATTGAATTCTGAAATAGGGACTTCGCTGAGTACCCCAGACATCATTCTAGTTTGTCGTAGTAAAGTACGGATCCGAATACCGAAAGCGGTTCGGCTTAATTCTAAAGAGTCATCAAGTGCTCGTTCTATTTCAACATCGAACCAGCTATTAATGCCACGGTGTAGAAAATGTACGGAAAAGCTATAGACAATCGTTGTGGATATAAGGATGAGTAAAACGAAGGCACTGACAAGTCTGACAGTTAATTTTGAACCTGGCTTTTTGGTTTTAAAGTCTCGATAGAGGCGTAGTAAGCTTCTGAAGAGTAAGCCAATAAGCAGTAATAAGGTAAAGAGGCCTAACCCAAAAATAGGTAGAAAGAGATCGTTTAGCTTTGAACTATCTTGTGTGGCGGTGCTGAGTAAAACCGTTAGCGTGAGCAGTAATGCTGCTAGTGCATAATAAGGAAGAGGACTTCTGTTGAGGCGCTTTAATATACTCATGGCCAGCTCGCAGTTACCCATGGGCTCGCAATTTGCCATTTATCCGAAATGAGCGCACCAGGTCTCATGGGGGTGGGTAAAGCGTGAATGTCGAGTTCGCTTTGAATTTCTAAGATCATGGTGCCTGGATTGATATCGTGTTCTGGAGGCAAGGTGAGCTGTTCGATTTTACCTAAGGTGTCTAGTGCCGAATTTAAAGAGGGGAAATTGCGGCGCTTATTGGTATCCATTGCCAATAAAATATATTGCTCAGATAGGGCGTGATAACGTAGTTGATAGCTAATCACTGTCGACCAATGTGTTTCTCGCCAATTCCAAGGCAGGTAATCACCAACGACAGGGAAAGGCTCGCTGAGCCGAAAGTGTTGCGAAAATGTAATAGGAACCCCGTTTTCTAAGGCTTCGATCACACGAGGTGATAATGGGTAATGAATAGTGGCATTGAGCGAATAGCCGTTACCTCTTTTTGAGATAGATGCGTTATCGATATAAAAGTGTTCAGCTGCCTGACTGTTAAGGTAGAACAGTAGTAAAAAGGCGGTGATGCTCTTTTTAACGATGGCGGAGACAGGCATAAAAAAAGCCATCGTGCTGGTTTTCGCCAGGAAGACGTTGGTAGCCGGCAGGCCTTGATGTTGCCGGTTCGGGGTTGAGTTTATATTCTTCCGCATCTGGGTGCCGATTTAGGAAGTTAATGATTTGTTGTTCATTTTCTTGTTTGATAATAGAGCAGGTTGTGTAGATCAATAAACCACCAGTGTTGAGCAATGGCCATAATTTTTCAAGTAATTGCTGTTGCTTTTCGACGAGACTGTCTATATCGCTAGGCCTACGGAGTATTTTTATATCAGGGTGGCGGCGAATGACACCTGTGCCAGAACAGGGTGCGTCGATGAGAATTCTATCGAAATACTGGCCATCCCACCAACTGTCAATGTCACCGGCATCGGCCGCTTTTAGCGTTGCTTTGAGTTTAAGTCGATCGGTGTTTTGGGTTATTTGAGTCAGTCGGTTTGGATCAATATCTAAAGCGATAACATCGTTATTAGGTTCTATCTCTAAGATGTGGCAGGTTTTACCGCCGGGCGCGGCACAGGCATCGAGGATACGTTGCTGTGGTGCAAGGTCGAGCGTGGCTGCTACGTGTTGTGCAGCGGCATCTTGTACCGATACGTCGCCGTCGGTGAATCCGGGTAGTTGATAAACATCACAAGGGGAATCTAGGAGAACCGCTTGATCAAGCGGTTCAACGGTATGAGCTACGATATTTTCTTGTTCCAGTCTTTCGATGTAATTATCGCGGCTACAATGTTGTTGGTTCACGCGTAAAAACATGGGGGGTTGTCGATTATTTGCGTCGAGTACGTTTCGCCAATTGGCTGGCCAATCCGTTTTTATTTGCTGGATAAGCCAGCTTGGGTGTGCGAACTGTGCTACTTCACTTTGTATGATGGCTTTATCGAAGTCTGCCTGGTTTCTTTGATAATTTCTTAGGCTGGCATTTATTAGGCCTTTTGCCCAAGGTTTCCCGAGTGCGGCGCAAGCATTAACGGTTTCGGACAGCGCGGCATGTTCTGGCAACCGCATTGAGCGAAGTTGATAGAGGCCACAGAGTATAAGCGCATTGATATCGCTGTCTTTAGCTTTAAGTGGTTTTGAGAGTAATTGGTTGCAGATCGCTTGTAGTTGGAGTTGCCATCGCAATACGCCATAACAGAGTTGTTGGCAGAAGCTGGTTTCATTGTCTGGCAATGTAGACAACATGGGTTTTAAAGTGTTGTTAAGAGAGTGGTGATGGCGTAGTACATCGCCGATGACTTTTGCAGCGGCAGCGCGTGATGTTTTGATCGGTTTGGCTTTAGCCAAGGTGGTCGCCTACAGAGAGTGGGTTAGCATTTAGAAAGTCACTGACGGCCATTGCTCTCTTGCCTGGCGCTTGAACTTGCGTGATTCTTAAGGTACCTTCGCCGCAAGCGATATCAATCCCTGTTTTGTCAGCATTGATGATGCTGCCGGGCGAGGCTTTGCTAGAGGTGTTTAAATCGACAGCGGCCCAAATACGTAGTGTTTTATCTTGCCATTGTGTTTGTGCAACAGGCCATGGATTGAACGCATTAATTTGTCGTAATAAGGCTCTCGCAGGTTGGTGCCAGTCTATGGTTGCTTCTGCTTTTTCTAGTTTGGAGGCGTAGGTGCTATTACTATCATTTTGGGACTGTGCATTTTCCTGATACTCAGTAAAATTTGATAATGTTGTGATCAGTGTTGCTGCACCTAACGTTGCTAAACGATCATGCAGTTGTTGGGTGGTGTCAGTATCGGATATTGGGCAAGTTGCTTTGGCCAGGACCGGACCTGTATCAAGACCTGCTTCCATTTGCATAATACAAACGCCGGTTTCATTGTCACCCGCTAAAATGGCGCGTTGAATAGGTGCGGCACCGCGCCAACGAGGTAGTAAAGAAGCGTGTATGTTAATGCAGCCATGTTTTGGTGTATCTAGGACAGACTGCGGTAAGAGCAAGCCATAGGCAACCACAATCATTAAATCTGCTTGGTACGATGTGAGTATTTCGCGCTTCGTCTGTTCTTTGAAGTTGAGTGGTTGTTCAACGGGTATGTTGTGCTCTAAAGCGATTTGTTTGACTGGGCTGGCGGTGAGTTTTCGGCCGCGGCCTGCAGGGCGGTCAGGTTGTGTATAGACTGTGCAGATGGTGTGTTCTGATTTCAGAAGTGCGGATAAGGTGTGTGCAGCAAACTCTGGCGTACCAGCAAAAACAAGTCGCATATTTAATTAACTTTGTAACTTTTGTTGTTTTTCGAGGCGTTTTTTAATGCGTTGACGTTTCAAATTGCTGAGGTAATCAACAAAGAGTTTGCCATCGAGATGGTCGATTTCATGTTGTATACAGGTTGCTAATAATTCATCCGCATCTAACTCAAAAGGGTTACCATCACGATCTAACGCTTTGACTCGAACTGTATCAGCGCGAGTAACAACTTCGTAGGAATCGGGCACCGATAAGCAACCCTCTTCATGCTCTCGTTCCCCTTCTTTTGTCATGATTTCAGGGTTGATGAAAATATAGGGTTCGGTTCTATCTTGTGAGATATCGATAACAACGAGCCGCTTTTGAACGTTTATCTGCGTGGCCGCTAAGCCAATGCCCGGTGCTTCATACATGGTTTCTAACATGTCATCGGCAAGCTGCCGAATGTCATCGGTGACTTCAGTGACTGCTTTGGCTTTTTTGCGTAAGCGTTGGTCTGGGAAGTGAAGTATTTGTCTTAGGGCCATAATTGAGAACCTGAGCAATGATCTATGTTGGTTTGACGTTTATTGTAACAAGCCTGACAAAGAGATTGAAAAGGCTTGTTAGAGACCAATAAAAAAGCGGCCAGTTGGCCGCCTTAAGATTGAATCTATTTTTTGCTTATTTCATTGCAGCGTAGAAAGCAGCTAGATCAGCGATATCTTGTTCAGATAAGTTTTTAGCTTGACCTGTCATAACAGCAGCCATGCCGCCAGTACGCTGGTTATCTTTGTATGCTTGCATTGAAGAAACTAGGTAAGCTTCGTTTTGGCCTGCTAGGCTTGGGTAGGCAGGCACTGCTGCGATACCGTTAGCACCATGACATGCTGCACAGGTTGCTGCTTTAGCTTGACCTGCGGCTGCATCACCAGCAGCGATTGCGGCATTAGTACCGAAAAGCGCAGCTAGACCTAGGAGTGTGTATGCAATGTGTTTCATCTAAATCTCCATTTAATTATTGTTGGATATTAATAGGATGTTGAATTATAGCATGCTAATGCTGGGTTATCGTTATTATTTACATCACTATTCCGTGATAGGACAATGCAGAAGCGGTCATAGTTCACACTATTTATAGTTTATATTTGCGATAGCACTGAATTGCGTTTAGGCTTATGTTTCAAGAGGTTTACGTGGGCCTTGTTTTGCTTTCGGTTGAGGACTTGTCGATGATGCGTCGTTTCTTTCTAAGTTGTTGTTTTGTATTACTGTCTTTGCCATTTGTGGTTAGGGCAGATGTTGCTTTAAATCCTGATCATCCACAGCGTTATGTGGTGGTGAAGGGTGACACGCTTTGGGATATTTCAGGCATGTTTTTAAAATTCCCATGGCATTGGCCAGATATTTGGCATGTAAACCCTCAGATAGAAAATCCACATCTTATTTATCCGGGTGACGTGTTGACGTTGGTTTACCGTGATGGCAAGCCCGTATTGGAATTAACGCGTGGTCCGGTTACTTATAAGTTGTCACCAGAAATGCGTGAAACAGCTTTACAACAAGCGATTCCAGCGATTCCTTTAGATGCCTTAAGACCTTTTTTGAGCCGGCCGAATGTGATTAGTGCTGATGTGTTAGACCGTGCACCTTATGTTGTTGCGGGTTCTGAAGAGCGGCTCATTTCGGGAGCGGGTGATAAAGTGTATGTGAAAAATGCCAATTCGGACGATGGCAAACACTACAGTGTATTCCGTGGTGGCAGTGTTTATACCGATCCTGTTACGGAAGAGTTATTAGGTTATGAAGCGATTTATATCGCTGATGCTTGGTTGTCACTGATTGCGGAGATTTCTACTGCTGAGTTGCGTGAAACCAATCGAGAAGTATTGATTGGCGACCGTTTATTTTTATTACCCGTTGTTAATGAACAGTATGAAGCGAGTTTCTTTCCTCAGGCACCTGAAGCCAGTTTTGAAGGCCAGATTATTTCGGTTTTTGATGGTGTCTCTCAAGTGGGTCAATACCAGGTGGTGGTGTTAAACCGAGGCGAACGTGAAGGTTTAGAAGTCGGTCATGCTCTGTCAGTTTATCAGGCGGGTGACGTGGTTATGGATACTGTTTCTGAAAATCCTAAGGATACAGTGACATTGCCGGATGAATATGCGGGCGTGGCATTGGTCTTTAAGGTATTTGAAAAGGTAAGTTATGCCATTGTGATGAAAGCAAACCGTGCTATGCATGTTGGTGATAGAGTGAGCGCGGCAAATTAGGCGGTAAGGATACTGCTCTGAAACAATTTTCAGAACAAGATAAAGAATTAGCATGCTGGCTGGCCCTACACCGTATTCCCGGTGTGGGCCCAGCTACATTTGCACGGCTGTTAACACAATATTCTAGTTTCGAAGTTTTATTCGATAATCCGGGTTTAGCAGCAGGGTTATCAGATCGAAGCCGAACAGCGTTGTTGTCTCCTGATTGGGATCAGGTCGAGCAAGATTTAGATTGGTTTTCTATGCCAGACCGGCATATCGTAAGGTTGAATGATGCTGCTTATCCGGCGTTGTTGAAAGAGATCCCTGATCCTCCTTCGATGTTATTTGTACAAGGTGATGTGTCTGTGCTGTCACAATGGCAACTGGCGGTTGTAGGGAGCCGAAACCCATCACCACCGGGTCGTGATAATGCCTTTGAGTTTTCCCGTTTTTTAGCGAGTGGTGGCATAACAATCAATAGTGGTTTAGCCATGGGTATTGATGCTGCTGCACATCAAGGTGCGTTAGCAGGACAAGGTAAAACAGTTGCGGTGATTGGTACGGGTTTAGATCGCGTTTATCCTGCGAAACATCGAGATTTAGCTCATGACATTGCTGAGCAAGGTGCGATTGTTTCTGAGTTTGCTTTGGGTACGCCGCCCCGTGCTGAAAATTTTCCACGACGTAATCGTTTAATTAGTGGGTTATCTCTTGGTACCTTGGTTGTTGAGGCTGCGATAAAGAGTGGTTCGTTGATTACGGCGAGGATGGCCTTAGAGCAAGGCCGTGAGGTTTTTGCAATTCCGGGTTCGATTCATAATCCTTTAGCGAAAGGTTGTCACCGTTTGATTAGAGAAGGTGCTAAGTTAGTTGAAACAGCGGAAGACATTGTCGAAGAACTTGGCGCGATTGCGGCAGTTGGACAAGCTTCAGTAGCGGCAGTTGATCATGATAAAGAAGAGACAGCCCAAAAGTCATCAGATCCTGATTATCAAGTTTTAATGGCTTGTTTAGGTTATGATCCTATAGAAATTGATAGGTTGATAGCAGAAAGTGGATTGACGGCTGAGACAGTTTCATCCATGCTGTTATTACTAGAGCTGGATGGTCAGGTGGCATCATTGTCTGGCGGTCGTTATGTCCGGGTTGGTCGTTAAAATCAGCCAAATAGAGGAATGCAATGAAAGAAAATGTGATTGATGTATTGCTATATTTATTTGAGAATTACATTGATAACGATGATGTCGGTCAACCTGATAAAGCGGCATTAGAAACAGAATTAGAACAAGTTGGTTTCCCTGAACTTGAAATAGATAAAGCACTGGAATGGCTAGAAAATATGACGGTGATTGCAGAAGAATCACCTGATGCAAAACCGGTGTCTGCAGATTTGACGATGCGTTTTTACGCTGAAGAAGAATTAGAATTAATTAATACGTCATGTCGAGGTTATTTGTTATTTTTGGAACAAGTCGGTGTCTTAGATGCAGCAACGCGGGAGATTGTCATTGAACGCGTGTTGGCATTGGATACGGATGAAATTGATTTAGAGCAACTGAAGTGGGTTGTGTTGATGGTGCTGTTTTATCAACCCGGCCGAGAAGTGGCTTATGCATGGATGGAAGATTTAGTGTTTGAGGATATGGAAGCGGTTATTCATTAGCCTGATTATGCGTTATTTATTTTGAGTGTCACTGCCCGTTCATGCGGGCAGCGTTGTATTAGAAACAGCATTTTGGTAGTAGAAGAGATATGGGCAGTAAATTAGTTATTGTAGAGTCACCTGCGAAGTGTAAAACCATCCAAAAGTATCTTGGGAAAGATGCTGTGGTGTTGGCATCGTATGGTCATGTTCGTGATTTATTGCCAAAAGAAGGGGCTGTTGATACGGCGAATGACTTTGCGATGAAGTACCAGGTTATCGATCGCAATAGTAAACATGTCGATGCGATTGCTAAGGCGATGCGTAAGGCTGATGCGCTGTATCTCGCAACGGATCCGGATCGTGAGGGAGAGGCGATTTCTTGGCACTTATATGAGCTATTAAAAAAGCGTGGCATCTTAAAAAATAAAGAAACACACCGTGTTGTGTTTCATGAAATTACCAAACAAGCGGTGAATGAGGCGGTAGAAAACCCGCGTGATTTGTCAATGGATATGGTCAATGCACAACAAGCACGACGTGCTTTAGATTATTTAGTTGGTTTTACCTTATCGCCTTTGTTGTGGAAAAAAGTGCGTCGTGGTTTATCAGCGGGTCGAGTGCAAAGTCCTGCATTGCGAATGATTGTTGAGCGTGAGCTAGAAATAGAAGCGTTTAAACCACAGGAATATTGGACAATCGAAGCCGATGCGGCATTTGATAAGCAAGCGTTTGAGGCTAAGTTAACGCAGTATCAAGGCAAAAAGCTCGAACAGTTTACGTTGACGAACGAAGCGGGTTCTTCAGAAGCGGTTGATGCTTTGAATAAAGCCGCAGAAGGCAAGCTGCTGGTAACGAATGTCACTAAAAAGCAACGTAAGCGTAATCCAGCCGCGCCATTTACAACATCGACATTACAGCAAGAAGCATCGCGTAAATTAGGTTTTGGTGCACAGCGTACGATGAGTGTGGCACAGCAGCTTTATGAAGGTGTTGATACCGGTGATGGTGCGGTCGGTTTGATTACGTATATGCGTACTGACTCGGTGTCATTAGCAGCTGAAGCAGTGGATGAGCTTCGTGGTTTTATTGCTGAAAAATATGGCGCAACATCGGTGCCTAAAACACCACAAGTTTATAAAACGAAATCTAAAAATGCCCAAGAGGCCCATGAGGCGGTACGACCAACGTCTATATTACGGACACCAGATTCATTAAAACCTTATTTGCCAGCAGATCAGCTGAAGCTATATACCTTGATTTGGCAGCGCACAATTGCGAGTCAAATGATCCACGCCACGATGAATACGGTGGCAGTCGACTTAGGCTGCGGTGCCGGTAATACATTCCGTGCGAATGGTTCAACAGTGGTTAATCCTGGGTTTATGAGCGTTTATCTTGAAGGTAAAGATGACTCTAAATCTGATAAAGATGAACGTTTATTACCTGCGATGGAAGTGGGTGATGTAGTTGAACTGAAAGCGATTCGTCCAGAGCAACATTTTACAGAGCCACCACCACGTTACAGTGAGGCAAGTTTGGTTCGCAGTTTAGAGGAGCACGATATTGGTCGTCCTTCTACTTATGCCAGTATTATCTCGACTTTGTTACAGCGTGAATATGTTGAATTAGAAAAGAAGCGCTTCCACCCAACCGATGTTGGTCGCGTGGTTGGAAAGTTCTTAGTGGAACATTTTACTAAATACGTTGATTATGGGTTTACAGCGAATTTAGAAGATGATTTAGATGCGGTTTCGCGTGGTGAAAAAGAATGGATTCCTCTGCTTAAGAAATTTTGGGCACCTTTTAAGGATCAAGTCGAAACTAAAGATAAAGAAGTCCAGCGCAGTGATGTGACGCAAGAATTATTGGATGAAGATTGTCCTAAATGTGGCAGTAAGTTGTCGAGTCGTTTAGGGCGGAGTGGTCGCTTTATTGGTTGTACCTCATATCCTGAATGTGATTACACGCGGAATATCGATGGCGAAGAGACAACGGCCAGTGAACCTGAAGTGGTTGCTGATCGTAAATGTCCAAAATGTGAGTCTGATTTGTGGGTACGGACGGGTAAATATGGCAAATTTATTGGTTGCAGCAGTTACCCAAAATGTAAGCACATTGAGTCGTTAGAGCAGCCAACAAATACCGGTGTTGAGTGTCCGCAGTGTAAAAAAGGTGAAATTCTGACTCGGAAATCACGACGTGGAAAAATTTTCTATTCGTGCTCTGAATACCCGAGTTGTGATTATGCTTTATGGAATGAGCCTGTTAAAGAGGCTTGTCCTGATTGTGAATGGCCGATTTTAACGATCAAAACCACCAAGAGCCGTGGTACAGAAAAAGTGTGTCCACAAAAAGGCTGTGGTTATAGTGAGAAGGTCGAATCGGACTAATCTATTGCTTGTTTTGACTGGCCGCTAGCACTGTTTTAACAGTGTGGTGATCTTTTTTGATTGTTGTATAGGCTTTTTTAATTAAGGTTTTGTCATTATTTGAGAGACCCTTTTTCAATTCGATTCCCACGAAGATAAGTCTTTCAAAAGGCGCGAACAATTTTTGAGCTGGCGTATTACTTAGAAATGCTTTGTTCTTTTCCTGAACGGCTTGATAGTAACGTTTCTTTTCAACATAGTTTGGTGTCCATTCATAATTTCGATATTGGACAAAACTAAAAGAGTCGCCGCTTTTTTTTGCTTTTTGGTAAGCGTTGGTTAAGCCTTTTAGGGTTGTTAAATAATGGTTAGCAAATTCAACAGTAAACCCGTTGAGATTGCCGTCATTGAGTGTAATAGCTTCTTTGGGCTTTGTTTCGTTAGGTGATTTTTCTGAGGAATCACATGCGCTCAGACATGTTAAGAAGCACAGTGTGACTATTTTGAAGTAACCTTGAAGTGGCATCGGCTTATCCCATACTTTAAAGCTGGTTGCATTGTAATCCCCCCGAAAAATAACTCAAGTTAAAAGTAGAAAATTCTAATAGACTATTATCAGGAGTTTTCTATGAAAA
>SCLE01255886.1:0-13027 GCA_004367955.1 Bathochordaeus stygius | reverse complement strand
AAAAACGAGTTCGACAAAAACGAGTTTCGACAAAAATGAGTTTCGACAAAAACGAGTTTCGACAAAATAAAGCCCAGCCGTATTTATAGACCCTGTGTCTTCAATGAATATATATTTGATCGAGCTGGTGTGTTAAATGGTTAAATATGTCCTACCCCCGCATGACGCAAGCGCGCATCACGCCAGACGAAGAAATGACTCATCACTGAGTAGCGTGTTAGATTGCGAAAAAGTCACATTTCCATCCCGCACGACCGCGCACACCGCCAGGCACAGGCATGACCTATCATTAAACAGTAGATCTATTTAACTTTTATATTTTGATTACGTGGGATGCTTCTCTGCGTGACTGCTGGCGGGGACGCACAGAGTTGAACGTGCTGGAGCTGACTAGGGCCTAAATAAATAGATTTAACACTCCGGCCCAGGACTATCAAATTTGCAGGTCTCCCTGTCGAGCAGTGCGCCACTGGTGTCAGAATTTTTTTTATAATTTTTTCGTCGTTCCGCCCTTTGCGGTGTTTGGAATTCATCATACAGGCATCTACAGATTGGTTGATAACGCGGCTTTCATAGCAAATCTCTAGTTTTTGAAGCGTTGAAGTTGTTGCATAATGGCAGCTCATTGGATTTTTTCAATTTTTAGTGAACATGTTCATTCGTAATAATCTATCGTTGTATGCAGCCTTATTATCTTTATACCAGCATATGGACATGTCAATTCTTGTATATTGTGCCAAATAATTCATCTTTTTGTGCGAAAAAATGCTTCCTATACTTTCAGCTAGATTGACCTCGATTTTGGCAGCTTAAATTGCTAAAAAATATATTATACCTGCTCAAAAAAAGTTTTGCTATAGGTGTGCTCCCCTTCAAAGAAAGCACGGCGATCCGCAGAATTTACCTCCCCATACCTTACAGTGAAATGTCCCGTTTATGCCCTGAGGGGGGATAGCTTCTCAGAATGGTAAAGGGAGGGGGTTAAACCATGAAAATGAACATTTTGAGGATTGTAGTTTATCAATGAGGGGCACAAAAGGGTGAGGGAGGAAGGCATAGCGACATCGTGTGGGTTGTTTTATACTTTATGTTGCTACTGTTTGTTTATTGCAAATATATATTTTTCCGTTTCCTTTTCTGAACTGATTAAGCCCCGGTAAGCATTTTTTCAGATTGCCATATATTAAGTCCATTGTCTCGCTATGTAAATATTTTTTGCTCATAATAGCAAACTCATCAATTTCGCGGCCAAGAATAGTGAATAATGTTTTCTCCAGGCAGTGGATGAATAAGGGGCGAAGGTTATCATCTTTTTTAAATGGGGCCAGTCCAAATTTTGCTTCTTTATATAACTTGAAAATGTCATAGTTACAGAGTTCATTGGCAGTGATTATATTGTTTATATATTCGATCTTTGTAAAGTAGCAGGCATCATCAGATTTTTCGAAGATATGCATCTCAATAACTTTAGGTCTTTGTGAGGTCTTTGTGAGGTCTTTTACATAATTTTGTAAATTATGTTCGTTGCTTCAGCGCCACCTATATTGCCGTCTTCAATGCAGATTATGCATTTATTGCAGTTACATTAGTGGCTATGCGGTAATAAGCCGCAATAATGCCTATCGCTTTTTTGGCTCCTGATTGCGTTTTAGAAAGCGTGCTTTTGCTGGTACAGCTCATATTTGACTGGATTGCCGTAAAATCACATATTCTTCGCAGTATAAGTATTTCGTCGTTATGGATATCAATGACATTTGCGACGCGCGTTTGACATGGAAATATTTTCGGTGTGTACTAAACAATATATTTACATCGGAATAATGGTTTAGTAGGGGCTCTATATGAATTGCGGTATTCTGGCGTACTTTAATGTTAGTATTTGGCCTATTAAGTGGGTATGTTAAATAGTTTTAGTGTAACTTAGAAAGTAGGCATTTTATGTCTATTTAGAAAATTTCAGCGTTTACTTGTAGGGGCTTTAGTGAATATAGGGGCTCTATTTGGATTGCGGATTTTTCTAACAGTGTATGACTGTAGTAGCGATTGCATTTCATTAATTTAATTTTAGGATGGATTATTTAAATATGATGAGTATGGATTTGGCTTACCTTGATTTTTTTATTATTCATCTCGGTCTCTAGTAATATGGAGAGTAATTCGAATTGTATAATTTGACGATTTTATCGATATAAAGATTGTTATTGAGACTTCCTTTTTGGTGATTGTCCTCTTATTCTAGAGGGAAAATGGGAACGGTTAATTTTAGGTGTTTTCGGGATAATTCGTATAAATTGCAACATTAGAATTGGACAATATTATATTTTTATTAGCATATTATTTATTAGTAATTTATTAATTGAAGAAATAGATTTAAATTTTTAATTGCATTAAACGAATATATATTTTTGGTTATTCTATTTTACTTTTCATGTTGTTGGTTTTCTGGCGTATTTTGCAGAAATTTTTAAGAATTTTAAAATGGTAGAGGGTGAGTGTGGGGGGTTTTTCTAGCATATTCAAAAAGAATTTTCAAGAAAATTTTTAAATGGTAAAATTTTAAGAAAATTCTTCTAAGATGTAGAGGGTGAGGGAGGGGGTATTTTTGTAATATTTAATAAGGCAAAATTATGAAAAACTCAGTATTATATATTTTAGGATTGGGTAGACTCAGTAAGTTCAGTAATTTATATTATAGGATTGGGTGGGGTTATTTTTAATCTCATACATTAATTTGTTTTGGATATGGTTGAATTTACAGAAGGAGAGATTGCCGGTATGTATTTTAGTGATTGATACTGGTGATATCCCAATATTTGGAAATAAAAATTTGTGACTACTAATTTTTGTTGACATTTTGTTTTGGATGAGGCATGAAGAACAATCCCTCTTTCCTGCCCGGTGCTGACATGCTCTTGAGTAATGATCCGTTATAAGCGCCATAAATTTATTTGTGCCAATTGAGGTTCTGATGTATAATGGTAAATTGTTGAAGACTTTTGCTGTGTTGTATGGAAAGAGTAATTGATTCTATTTACAATTTGTCGGGATTTTAAATTTGGGATCAACCCATAAATTGTTATTTTCTATTCCCTTTCCTGTAACGTGGCATATGAATTGTCTTTTGAGATCATTGTAAATTGTAACAGGTAATTTGCTTGCCATGGTTTTTCCAAGGCTTTTAATTGCGCATTTTTGGTGTAGGATTTTAGGACAGGGCCAACCAAGGAATTTAAAAATTTTGCTGTAAGAGATACGTTTTTTACCGTAAAGTCTTATATCCAGTACGTCGCATACTATGTTAATAATGTGAAATGAGAGTTTATTGTATCACATCGAGGCCGTAATTCATATTCCCGTATAGTAAGCTACGAGCAAGTTTCAGCAGGTCACATTTTTCAGGCGAATATTTTATATTATTAATGGTTGCTCTGCTTTTGAGAAAAGTGTATTTAATATGGCATATTTGACGATTGAAGTCCATATTAATGTTAAACCTAATTCGTAAATGCTTTATATTTGTGTGATGTTTAAGTGAAAACCCCTCGAATTGAATATCGGAACATGTTTCCCTACCTATTGCGGAGAAAAAGGTCTTTTCATATGAGATATGGATGCCACAGTTGATTGTCCACATTTTGATGAGTTTGAGCGTTTTCTGCGCTTGAATTTTTGCTTCAGTTAGGGTGGGTCTGCAAATGACCCCCAGCAAATCGTCTGCAAATACGGTTATTAGACTATTCTTATCGTTTTTTGCAATGACAGACGAGATGTTACCTAGTACCAATGTAAAAAGTAGAGGGGACGCGGCGCCCCCCTGTGGTACGCCATAGTTTATTAGTCTGAATCGTTCACTCTGAACGCCGTCGGCATCAATAACCCCCTCCCTGCAATCTAGAGAGCTTTTTGCATATCTGGTGAGTCCAATACCAAGTATTGTTTCTAGTTTTTCAATTATTGCAGAGTGGGGTATTGTGCCGAAAGCGTTTTGGAAATCGATAAAAATCAAAACCACGACCCAGCCGGGGGGTGTTTTAGATATATGACTGAGCACTTCCCCCAAAGCTGTACTGCACGAATGGTTCTTACGAAACCCGTGCTGATTTATAGGTATAAGATTTTGTCGGTCAGAAAAGTCCTGTAGGGTAGATGCCCATGATTTATCACGGCCCGCAGCTGGGAATCCAGGGATACTGAGGATTCTATTGGCGTTAATATTAAGTTGGTCCCTAGCATTTAGTTTTGGTATGGGAACCATACGGTTAATTTTATCGTAGGAAGGGAAGAGCCCTAGGCCAATGTCGATCAGAAACATTTCTCGTATATAATCCAAGCTCATCATTGGCCACGCGCCCAGCACAGTTTTATTAAAAGACGAATTTAACCCCTTGGTGAATTTGTTCATGCTATTGATGATTTTGATCATCGAATTGGTTTTAGAGTCCCCAAAATTACGCAGAGAAAAATCCTTGAATTCGAGCTTTTTTGGTATGTTAGGTCCGAAAACGTCCGTGTTAGTTTTTGTAAAAGTTGCTGTTTTATTTTGTAGAGCTATAAAATGTTTTTTGTGTTGTTCTGCGTGAAATTTGGGCCGTGTGCCATAAATGGCTTTTTCGGCCCCATTAAATCTTCTGTGGATGTAGAATATGTCATTCTGGTCAGGCCTGTCATTAACTCTGGACTTACATGTGAAGCTGCGTCTATCAGATTGTACATTTCTTTTGTATTCAGCTTTCAGCGTTTCAAGTGAACTGGACATGTCGTTCTGTCTAGAGTTAATGTTAGTAGAATTTTGTAGTTTGAGAATTTGGCTATACAATTTTTTTGTATGTGCAGATAAAAATTTTTGTACAGTTAGTTTGTTGAACTTTACTTCAACGCGGGGCATTATTTCAGCCATGCCCTCTTCCATTAAATTTACAAGGAAAGCTGAATATGGCACGGTGAGAAAGGGGGGGGACTAATCCTTATTATTGGTTTTGTTTAGCATACATTTTGCTTCTTGGAGTAGGCTGATAAGTTTGACACTGTTGTTCTGGGTAATTCTGAGCCCTTGATCGTGGATGAGCAGGGGGTCAGCTTTTTTGTGAATGACAATTTTAACTTCGTTATTTAAAATTAGTGTTTTTATCAGGAAATTAGCCTCGAACAGGCCATGGTCGTCATTTCCTATTAGAAGGGGGCCATCATGTAGTGTAATCGAAAAATTTTGACCAAATAGATTGTTTATCAAAAAGCGTCTATATTAGAAAGGGTGGCATTTTTTGATTTTTGAGCACGTTTGTTGGGTTTGTTTGTGTATGGAAAATTGTGATCCGTATAGTTACCAGTAGCATATTTGAAAAATGTGCAAAATTTTCTGCAGTCCTGTGGTCTAGGCTTTTTATAATTAACGTTGAGGTCTCCTACTAAGATGCTAGGTACTTTTATTTGCATTTTGATGATATTATCAAAATGATTCATAAAAAATTTGTTATAACTTGTTTTATCATATATATTAAGACTTCGGGCTTTTGGAGATTCGACGTGGAATCTATAAAATGTGGCTATATTTATGGCAAATTGTACACCCTGTATTTGGGGTATAGTTACTGCGATGCATGTGAAAGGTGCTTTTCTGTATTTATATTTAACGGTACAATTTATATCGTTTCTGACCAGAATCGCGGAAAATATTTGTTCTCTTCCATGAACGAGGACTGGAAGGTGGAAAAAGGCCGTGTAATATGCAGGGAAGCTTAACCTCTTCTCAAAAATCATCGGTGGTGCATTTAGCTCTTGGAGGCAAACGATTTGAGCGTGGGCAAAATGGTCAAAAATTAATGGTATTTGGCTCATAGGTTTATTACAGTTTACTGAAATAATTGTAAGTGGGACGCTTTTGAGGTTTGTATGTTTGGTGTTGGGTTTTTTGGTCCTAGGGTACTTTTGCCAGGGGTGTTATCAAAAAAGTGTTCGTATGCATATTTAGGGTTATGTACGCTTTTGTGCTGTTCTAGTATGAACTCTCGATTAGAGAATCTATTATTAGAGTCGTCTACATATATTTCGGAATTATAAGCGTCCGAGAGAGAAATGTCCGATATGTCCGAATTACTACTTGATTCCCAGCTGCGATTCCGTTTTTCCATTTTTGCTTTGAGAGAAGGTAATGCATTGAAGAAGTTTTCATTTTGCAAAAAGTGCGCGGCTAGGTCTTTTGTACTTGTTTCAAAACAGGGGGGGGGTACAGGGGCCTTGGGTCTGAATAAAAGTGGGTTCATGATTATTGTTATGAGTATTTTTAACTGTGGTAACGGGTTTAAGAGGTGGTTTGTTATTAAATTTTGGTACCTTTACGTTTTTAGGAGGCGAATCGTCATTAATTATTTTTCTGGACCCTTCAGTTGGGGTTTCGATATTTTCGGTTTCCATTGATGTTTCATCTGATGCCTTTGGCGTATGTTGCTCTAAATTACTTTTAGTATTAAGAACTGTATTACTGGAATTTTTTATTGGGTTTTGAGAGTGTGCTATATTAAGCGTACCTTCTTCCAGTCCAAGGGAGCTTTGTGGACTTGACGTGCTGTTCGTACCCTCAAAATAATTTGAATTAGGGTTATCCAGCAGGATATTATTGCTGTTTTGTGTAGTTTTGGGCTTAGTCAGAGCCCCTTCTATTTCTAGCGTGTCATATAATTGTGCATTCGATGAAAAATCGGTGGTCATTTCTGCTAGCATTTTTTTATTCTCCATAAATTTTTCGCGTTTTTGCAGGCTGTTAGCTTGTAATTGCTGAAGTGCGTTGATATGGACTTGAAGGTTGGTCGCTGAATTTATGTGATTAGATAACTTAATTTTTGCTTCAGTTTTGGTCGGCAGGACAACGGCGGTTTTAAGATGGTGTTTGGCATGGGGTGGATAATTTGGTGGGTTTGCGCACTTGTTTCGAGAATTGAAAAGGGGGTTGGCGGGCATAGTGGTAAATGGGGAATTGGTATGTTTAGCATATTTTTGACTTAGTCTACGGGTCATGTTTATTTTTGCAAGTAATAGGATTGAAACCAGTTTTTTTCCGGTTACGATTTTCATACGATATATTTGTATAACTGGAGAGTTTTTTCCTATTTTTATGTTTGACGTACGGATAAGGTATAGCTCGGTTAGGGGAGGAGATTAACGTGGGTGCTAGATGGTCAAGAAATTTTTGCCTTTTGTACACAATGTTTGCGATTAATTTGTGGCTTTTGTACATTTTAAAAGTATTAGAAATATTAAAAATAGTGTAAGATGGACAATTATATTTTATAGCTATGATTTGGTTAGAAGGTTTTTTGGTTGCACTAATTGATTGACGTCTATATTTTCTATTTTTTGTTATATTTTGTGGATATATTGCAGAAAAGTGGCGAAAAGATAACATTTTGGTGATATATCTTTTGGTGACAACCAGTGCTATGATAAAGTTTAACATAGGCAGTTTCGACATGGTTGTGGTTATATACCATTCGTACATTTTGAGCACTCTTAATATACATTTGTTACCTGGCGGCAGTTTTCCAAATAAATGTATGAATTTTGTTCGTTCTTTTGCAACGGAGGTGGCGAACATGTCAATTTTATTCTCGTTCACTTCAGTGCTGTCAATTACGGCTTCGAGGTTTTCGTTAACCTCTGTAATTGCAGAGTGTACCTTGTCGAATTCTTCATCGATGTTGTAAAAAATACGTTTTTGGATATTACCGTGTTTTTTAGCATCATTTTGGATTTCCAATATAGAAGTTGCCGAAGCCGTCTGTGTTTCAAGTACCTTGTCCACCTTTTGAATGTTATCGTATATCATTGTGGTATTTTGTGTCACCACCAGGGAGTAGTTGTCCAATGTTTTTACACTATTTTTGATTTTGGAAAGTTCGTCTTCAACAGCTCTTAGTCGTTTTTAGGCATAAGGGTCATTTCCGATTGGCCCGTGTGAGACGTGGAGAAGTTGCTGAGATCTTCGTTTATTGGCTTGTTTTGACTGATTTGGTCCCACCGTCAGTGTACGTATTTGGACAAGCAAGCATATTTGGTACTTCTCGAGAGTGCAATACATTTGCCGACATCGTCAAATGAATGAGCAAGAACAACGTTATCTGTGTAGAGTCCTGACATCGTAGGTGTTTCTAACCCACTGCGAAACTTAGATTTGTCGCTAGGAATTAGGAATAAATTCCCCCTTCTATTTATGATACCTATATTTTTCGCATAATTTTTTCGAAAATTTTCGCGCTGGAGAATGGCTGAATCGAACTCTTTATTCGTTTTGAGCCATTTACATGCCAGAAAAGAGGGACATACTGATACGTCGTCCTCTTCGAATTTATAATTCTGAGGAAAAGCGCCAATTGCAGATTTATTTTCAGATTGTTTGAAGCTCTCGTAGTGTTGCCTGGATAGTGCCGTTTTGAAGGCATACATATCATCGGGTCCGTATGTGCCATTTATGAATACAATTTTGAATCGTGTGTGTAGTACACACAAACTTTCACAAGAGGGGAGAACCAGTTCCCATATGTTATCATCGTTGAGCGACCAAGCTTCATAGATCCACACAAGGTGGGCCATTATGCATTTGTAACTTTTGTTGGACCAAATTGCCCAATAGAATCTTAGCAGGGCGAATTCGTCGAAAATGTTGGTTGTAATAATGCGATTGGCAACTGTGTCGGCACGCATG
The DNA here is from genome assembly GCA_004367955.1 of Bathochordaeus stygius. NCBI lineage: Eukaryota > Metazoa > Chordata > Appendicularia > Copelata > Oikopleuridae > Bathochordaeus > Bathochordaeus stygius. Next base: position 4,332 of record SCLE01255886.1, on the reverse strand, counting down.
TCATATGCATAGATGTAATTGTTGAATAGGGTTGCATTTGGTTTCAGTCCAATTCTCTCAAGTCCAGCAAACAGGGTCCCCAATTTAGTTTCATATATATTGTTAGTATATATGTCGTCTATAAGTATTTGATCCTTATATTTCATAATTTCGCGAGATGTGTAGTTTTTGTAGTCATCAGGTGCTTGTTTGAGTGCCATGGGGATGCTAAATATGTCATTGTTCATATTTTTTTCCCTGGTACCGGCCTGCACAATGAAGCCCCCCCCCCCCCCCCCCCCCCCTTCTAGGCACACGTCCTCTGTACATGTCAGGGGGGGGCGGGGTTTTGAACGTAGACTTGCTGAAAACCGATTATCAGGACGGGGTCCATTTCGGGCGGGGAGTCCACTTGTTGATGATGGGGCTTCCATTTGGCCATATGTAAGTTTTTGTGGTCATATTGATATTTTTGGTCACGTGGGCCACGCTGATCATACTGAATGCGGGGGCCATGAAATGTTTGCTCCCCGCGTTGATTGCGTTGGTCTTGATGGAAGCGGCGTTCCTGGTGGTTAAATGGAGCTCGAGCTTCTCTAGGATCATGTGGGTCCGCTTTGTTCCTGTTTTCGCGCATGTTGAAGCCATTGTGTTTTGGAGTTTCTATACAATAGTTTTTATTACTAAAAATGTCGTTTGATTTTATACCTCTGGAAGATTGGAAATCATTCTGTCTTGTGAAAACCGGTGGCGGATAGTTAGGCAGGGTTATCTGTTGTGTGGGTCCATTTTGTCCAGATGGTACAGTTGGTAGGTTAAACCTTGCAAGGGGGGTTGGTTCAGCGGAATCAACGGAATCCAGTGGATTGGTGTTCGGTAAAAATTGAGCTGAAATATTAATATGATAATGGTTGTTACTCGAATTGGAAATATGGAAATTTTCGGGGTATGGGTTTTCAGGGTATGGGTTTTTGGGGGTATGGGTTTTCAGACCTAGGTTTCCCATATATACCCTTGAAATTTCCAGGATATGGATTTTCGGGGTATGGGTTTTCAGACCTAGGTTTCCCATATATACCCTTGAAATTTCCAGGATATGGATTTTCAGGCTTAGGTTTCCCATATATAATGTTACTATCTCGTACTAGACCTGTATCGAACGAGTTTGAAAACATCTGCGGGACGCTGGTTCTGGTTTTCAGGGCGGCAAGTTGGCTCATGTGGCCTACTTGGGGGATTTGTCCCATTTGACCATTTTGTACAATTGGTGTGAAAGAGCCAGGTCCATGTTGTGGGTTCATGTTGTCGTGCATATATTGTACAGTATTGGTCAAGCTGTTGACTGGAGTCGACATTTTTCTGGAAGAGCGGCCTAGTAATGTGAAAGGGGTAAGTACCCCCCCCCTTTTGCGTATATATGACTGTGGAAGACTTTATTTTGTGAAGCGAGAGAAAAGAACACGTAAAGATTTTTCTATAGAATAAATCTTTTTAGGGGTCCTCCGATAGAATATTCTCAGCAGTATATGGGGCTCTGATCGGTTCGTTTTGTTTTCCAATGTTAGAATAAGAAAAAATAAGAAAAAATAGAAATATTATTTTGTTTTAGTTTTTGGACCCGTTATGTTATATTGTTTATAGTTTGACCTAAAAAGTATGTGAGTTTAAAAGTGTGTGAGGAAAAAGATGAATATATATTTTATTTTTAGGCCTAGAATGTTTTATAGTTTATTAATTTGTTATGTTTTATGTTTTATTAATTTGTTATGAAAATGAGCCGAATTATTATGTGTATATTATAGCCCTAGGCCTACAGCGTTAGATTTAGTCTATATTAACCTTGACCTAAAGGAAAAATATATACTTCCTTTGTATTCGGACTTTATTTCGACTATACGACCTTGAGACTATGAGGAGAGTAATTGAAAGTGAGATCCTGTATGTCGCCCTTGAGCTCCGATAGATTATCTTCCAGTTGCTCAGAGTGGAGGACTTTATATTTTTGAAAGTCTGAGTTTTTGATCCACTGTGAACTGACAGTCAGAGCTTTTCGTGAGTCGCGTTGGAGCTAGGATAAAACAGCCTGATTTGCGAGGCGGACCCAGTAATTCTTGATAAGCTGAACGGGAAAATGTTAAAGCTTGCTAAAGCTAGGGTTTTTGGGAAGAATTGGGTACTGGGGTTTTCAGGACTGTATGGATGTCTGGGACAAAAGTTTTGGTTGTATTGTAAGCGTTGCAAAGTAAAGCTTAAGAGGCCCAAAAATATATTTTTTGAGGGGAGTCTATAAGGGAGGTTTTTGGGCATTTTTACAGGGAGATTTTTTGGTCATTTTTAAGTTTATGGATTTTGTGTATTTGCGATTAAAATTTCTCCTAGACGAAAAAGGTAATCTGGTTACCCCTTAAGTGTCAACCGGATTAGCAGTTCTCTCGTATACATGTGCAGAGTGTACTTGTTTCAGAGTGCTAGAGAACTGTAGTGCTCGTTCTATGGTACTATGAGCTGCAAGGATATATTTACCGTCAGGGGTGGACTGTACTGTACTCAGCGTAGAAGTTTTCAAGGGGCACGATTTTGATGATTGTGCCTTTTTTCTGGTAAGCTTTTCGTAATTATTGTAAATTTTGATAAGGATTGGTTTATATTCTCTACTACTAGGTTTTGATATGGGTAAATTAGGTCGCGCTTTATTCAGCTCGTTCACATAGGTGACGTCGGGCTTCAATGGTTATGATTGGTTTTTCGTGGGTTGAATTGATAATTGGTCTTTTTAGTATTATATCAGTTTTATATATTGGGTAACAGTAGATGAAGGGACGGGGCAGGAATAGTGCGGCAGGGGGTTTCATCAGAGTGCGGCGGGGGTCTCATCAGAGGTACAGCGGAGGGATTCAGTTGGGGGGAGCTATAGACGTCTAAGGAGGCATATGATATGTGAGATACCACAGACAAGGTCAGAAGTGACGACTACGATAGTGTCACTACATGCTTATTCATTATTCCGAACGGTTGTTCAAAAAGCGATTAGGCATGTGATTTGTTTAGATCCTAATGCAAATGTAATATACGTAGTATATACATAGAATAAATACGTAGTATATAAGTCCTATGAGTTGCGAAGTGGAACATTTAAGTGCAGGGAACATAGAAATTATGCTCCAGGTAGCTACGTTTTGATAATTCTCTCATATGCATAAGAAATGCAGATACAGAACTGTATGAAACGTGAAAATATATTACAAACTGGTCCATTTTTCTCTAAATTTACATCTCGAAGAAAAGAGGAAAAAATAAAAAACGTGTTCACACTTCAACTGAAAAAATCAACTAATTTTTATTTAAAATAAAATTAAAAATATGCGTTGCTTATAGAAAAACCTGCACCTATAACCCCCCTTATAGCCCCCCCCCCCTGTATATATTTTAAAACACCTTTAACGTTTATTTTCTTAAATGGTAATTTTGTATGTCATACATACGCATGTTTTTTTAATCCTCTAGATAGATGTAATCAAAATTACATTCTAAGGCATTATAAATTCTTAATAATACAAACAATGTCAGAGAAATCAATGTGCCGAATTAACGTACAAAAAAGGTTGCAATTTTGGAACTATGTGATACGCTTGGTAACGTATCCATCAAGAAGAAATGCCAGATTGTAGAAGATCGTCTGGGAAAGAACCTCTCAAAAACGGCACTGTACACTGTGATAAAAAAACGCAGCAAGATACTCCATCAGCGCGTTGGAAATAGGACACAAATGCAAGGTAAGCATATTTAATATTGATTGACCTAACCAAAGTGAAATAAATCATATTTCAGATAACCAACGGTTAAAATTTGAAGAAGAATTTATAAGGTTACTCGAAAGTAAATTTCGTTCAGCAGACTTGGTATCGTCATTGGTGATAGAACTGGCAACCAAGTTTAGGGATGAAAAATTCCCAGAATTTATATTGAAATTTTCGATGAAGTATATACGAAGATTGTTAAAGGAAATATTTTTAAAAGCTGGTGGAATTGAACAGCTGCATGATGAAGAATCTGAAATGTTCAATTTGTTTAAGAGGGAGCCTTCGGCTTTGGAGGTAATGGATATTACGAACGATGAAAAGAACGATGAGCCCGAAAAGAACGTTAAACCCGAAAATAACGCTGAAGCCAAGATTAAAAAAATGAAACAAACATCAATTCGTAATTTTTTCGACGGCAATTAACGCAAAAAAATAAATATAACTTACCAAGTTAAAAAGTGGCATTAAATAGCCTGAGCTTTGATCACAAAAATCTCACCAGCCAATCAAAATTTGGTAAAAAAGTTCCCAACTGCGAACGATTTTCGAGGTC
>SCLE01254789.1:0-13041 GCA_004367955.1 Bathochordaeus stygius | reverse complement strand
TGCGTAAGTGTACCATTTTGGTATTCGTATAAAAACGAGTAACGAGAGGACGAAACAATTATATTTGCATCTCATATTTCCATTCGTGTTTCCACAAATCTGAATTAACACTTACCAACCAGGTTATGAAAAAGTAAAACTTGACCAAACTTGGTATCACCTTCGGGTAGAATCATTTTTCGTACGAAGTTGAAATATTTGAGGTCGGTTTTTTTATGGTTCTAGTTGGAATTTCGATTTAAAAATACACGCAAACGCTTATTTACTCAATAAAACAAAAAAATATACCGACGTTGTCATCTTATAGTAAAATACGCATTAATATAAGGTTCTGGGTGGTAAATATGAATATAATGTTTGGGTGCCGCGGGTGAACAAATTTTTTATAGGGGTGCCGTAAGCCAAAAAAGTTTGGGAACCCCTGCACTAAGCGACACTTTTTGACGACGATTTTTGTGAATGTCGCTTAGATGTCCCACATTTGGCTCTAAGCGACACGGTCATGTTTGTTCCCTAAAAATAGGCGGTAATGGTAATTCTGGGCTCTTCCTCATTGACGGGTTGAACACCAGTCTTCGACTAGTGCCTCAAGCATAATTTAGCGTTAACTGAGGTGTATTGAAAGTTGATCGCAATGAAGTCTTTATCAACCTTGCCATTATGTAATATAGTATGAACTACATACATTGAAATTTACGATGAAGTTTGTCCACCGACGAGACAACTCTCTCGCGGGTGAAGTGAAGTAACGCAACGTCTTCTGACGTCTTCTGAAGACCAAGCACACGCCGAAAACACGAGGAAACGCAAGGTCTTCGAGAAGTCAATGAAGGTGATGTCCAAAACAAAGACGCAAGTCATATTGCCAAGAATCATAATACATGGGAAAATACCATGTTCAACAAACCCCCGACAAAAAACGAAAAATTACAACTACTTCACAAAAACTTCCCTTAAAAGTGATCCAAAAAAATAAAAATTTTGGTGAAATTATATATCGTCGCTGGAGGTCCAGAAAACGTCCAAATTGACTTTTTAGAAGCCATGTCGCTTAGAGGGTACCCCCTGTATTCTTTTAGTAGCTTCAAATTTAAGAAAAAACTATATATCACGTGACCCGTTCGAAAATCTCAAAACAAATAATCAATTTTGACATTCAGCACCGGCTCGAAAATATCGAAAAAAGTTTCAACGTTGATATTCAGCATGAAATTTGACGTCTTTTGAATAGAATATTGACTTGATAGCTTGAAACTTAAAAAACATATATATCGATTATTCATTCCATAAGGCCGTTTTGCGTTGGGCCCTTATATGGAATGACAAATGTGTGCGAGAGACAGCCCCCCGCACTTACATATTTTAACATTCCTTTCATTTGATTCCTTGACAATCTGACACGTAGGCGCTCCTGTTGTTTTTAAAATGTGTAAGTGCGGGGGGCTGTCTCTCGGACACATTTTTCATTCCATATAAGGGCCTAACGCTAAACGGCCTTAGGGAATTATTAGTGGAAATTTTTCGTTTCTGCAAAAATTTTTTTTGACCTAATCAACCTCTCAGAAAAACATCTGCCATCACTAATGAAGCGTGGTTAATCTGTAAATGTGATATAGATGCATAATATTTAATGAAATAATAAAATCTTGCCTTATTGTTGGCTATTTTATTGCATCAAATAATGTAGTTTTGCTTGCAATACATTTATTTGTAGACATAAATACATGTAAGGTCGATTGTAATATCATCGCGATAGAGTGCAATGAGAGGAATAGAAAACATTTCTCTGCCTTTTATCGCCAAATCTCCCTGGACCCCAACAAACCTGACCAAACTCCATGTTTGTTTTAGTGTGACCAAATATACATCGGGAATTTATTATTTTTTGTAGCCACTTCATCATCTTCTTATATTCCTCAAACGATATATTATCCAGCGCTTACCCCAACACCATATCCCGGATCGCCTTATCCTTATCCATCGTATCCTGCCGCGTATGTTCCAACACAAAAAGATATTTAAATAAGGTAAGTCTTGAATAGTAGTATTTACTACTATTTTCTCCTCATTTTGCGTACGTGACAAACATAATGACTACATTCCGCTTATTTTTTTACCTCATTACCGTTTCGTTAGCGGGTTGTGTCTTTAAGCTTGAAAGGGTTCGGCAAAATCGAATCCAAATCCATTCCATTTCCAATCCACTTGTTTTGGATATGGAAAAGTTTTGTTTTTTATGGAAAAATATCCATAAATTATTTATGGAAATGGATATTTTTCCATAATAAATGGATATTTGCAACTGATGCATTTTAATTTGTCTAAGGGCGCTATAGCGCTGAGATGAAAGAATTTGGGTTGAGATGAAAGAATTGCCAGTGAGTTGAACGAATCGGCGAAAAAATTGAATGAGTTGCAAAAATCCATTTCATGACTTGTACATTCCATTTTTTCTGGGAAATATTTTTATTGGATTTTTTTGGAACAAAATACAATATAATGGAAATGGATTTTTTTCAATTGAGAATTTTTCCATAAATATGCAATGGATATGGAATTGGATGGATGGAATTATTCCAAATCCTGCCCACACCAAGCTCAACCCCCGTAAAAAATGAGGTGAAATGAGTCAATAGTTTTGTCACGTAAGCAAAATGAGGAGAAAAGAGTAACAACCCGTATTTACGACGTGACCTCTACTACTATAGCTAGTTAAGACTGAAAGAGTGCGAAAAAGTCTCATTTGAGATTGCTGTTTTTCCAAAAATCGCAATTTGTAAAGTTATACATCCAGGAGTGGGCTTTAAAGACGTGCATTTTTTTGCTTAGTCTTTCTGCCAAATTTTTTTTTCGATATTTTGGAGCCAATCACGTCATATATTTAAAAAATAATAATAATAAAAATAACAAAGAGTAATATATCACGTGACTCGCTCGAAAATATTGTAAAAAAATTTGACAGAAAGATTAAGCAAAAAATTTCACGTGTTTAAAGCCCACGCCGGGATGTAAAACTTCAAAATTGCGATTTTTTTTAAAAACAGCGATCTCAAATGAGACTTTTCGCACTCTTTCAGTCTTAACTAGATAGAGAACGAACAAATATATTTAATTAGTGCTTTAGATTCGTTCTTCCAATGTTCAAATGTGATTGGATGTTTGTAAATTTCCACGTGTAAATTTGCTCTTTGGCGGTGACCCTGTGCTGATCACGTGACTTAGGCCAATTTCATTCATTTCCCGGTTAACCGTCGTTGCCACCGCGCTCATCAAGCTTCTCGTTAATCACGTGACGTTTTCGATTCTAAAAATGGCGCCGCACAGCCACCCTCTGTATTTGCGTCCTATCACTTATCATTGTTTGGTTCTTACTCCTTTGAGAGCAAAAATATTATAAGGGCACAGCCTAATATTACGTGGACAATAATTCTTACCTTATCAAGAATTATGCGCTTTACAATTATGACCCGTGCAGCCTGTTCTCAAAAGAGTAATATATCCATTGTTTAATTGCGTATTAACCGCTGCGTTAGTTCATTGCCGGCCCATACTTGGCCCATTAAACTGCTTCTCTGAACGCTCGGTTCTTTTCTACTTATTGCCTACATTATTTAAATACCCTAAGTCTGTGTTCTTAATGGTTAAAATGTATCGGTTTAGAATAGAAAAGTCCCACGCACCCTAACGGTACGCCTTATTCGTAAGGTAGTCAATTGTGTGGCCGGATTACCGTCCTTGCTGATTTAAAAGGTTAAACATCACTGTAAAATATGAAAAAATGTGTTTTGTATATTTAATCACGAAGCGAAATACTTGGATCCTCGAATGTATTTTACTTGGGCTATCTGGTGTTCCTTTTTATTATTGTACTCCAAAAATTTTAATAATTTCGGTTCAGAAATGACCATGCTAACAAAGAATCCATAGACGTGATTAGAGAGGTTGCCTGGCTTAAATATGCACCCGGACCCTTTAAATCAGCGAGGATGGTACTAAAATATACTATATGCGTTTGGCGTTGTTACCACTTGATACACGTGATACGCAGTCATGTGACTTTTCTCGATTTTTTTGTAAATAGCCACGATGTCAAATTGTTTTATGGTGCTTGAATGACTACTAGTAGAGTGTTCGCGTGGTAAACCATGAAAACTGTTCAAAGTCCAAATTTAAAAGGGGTTTAACCGAAATAATGGACTGTGAGGCTGCCAAAAATGTTTTTTGGAACGGGTATTTTGTAAGTTACATTATTAGACGGTAGACCTCTCGCAGTCCATTTCATGCCCGGTTAAGATATGGTTTTACCGGTTTAAAGAATTGATAAAATGCCGATGATTTTTTATCAAAATTTTAAACCCAAAAAAGCTTGTATTAGTTTAAAATTTAACGTTTAGCCCGTTAGTCTAGACAAAGTAATTTCAAAAATCTATTTTATTCATAACTAAAAAGTTTTTTTAGATAAACAAATATTATTACAATTGTGACGAAAATCGTAGCTGCCATTTTTATCGGATTTCATGTAATCATTTTGGTTCTTTATCCTTTTATCTTACAAATCAAACTTATGTTCACGGTTGTTTTTTGGTTTTCAAAGTCATCAATGTACTAATATTAAAAACGTTCTGTGTGTTTTAATTTATACATGAAACACAGGTAACGTTTTTGGGGCTTTTCCTCTGTTCAGCTGTATGTTGGCTCAGAAGGCTACTATGCAGTTGAAGCAAACCAAATAGGCACTCTTTTTATCGTTACATGGTTCTTCACGTGATTTTTTGCGCCCTACTTATTTCCTACTCTGGTTGCGCGACAGTAAATTCTGTATTATTTATTTTGTAAATCGACACTGCGGGTGTGATCTCTTTCCGTGTCACGTGACAATCTCTTCAATTCCCAAAATATCGCTTCAGCCAATCAAGTATAGCGGCGCCTACACGCCGCGTAATATGGGCCTGTAAGCCTCAGGTTTAGGATACTTTATGCTTATCTTCTTCATATTAGTTTCTACTAGGAATCATTTACATGTTCTATGCCCATTCCTGTTATTTGGGTACTTCAATTTTATTGCACGCAAATTTTTACGCGTACAAAGTCACGTATACTCCGAATACATTTGTTGTTCACGTGGCGTTATACACGTAAAAATATCGCTCGGTAATACATTGAAAGGTACCATATTTTTCTCACGTGGACGCATCGATCCAAGAATGTTAGGAATCAAAGTAAAAATAACACTAATCAATTTAATTAATTACAAAAGACCGTTAAAATGCCTTAGGGGAATAGTACTCACATTTATAAACCTCACTAGAACCCCAACATCCTTTATCTCGAAAAACTTCAAAAAAAAAAAATAAATAAAAAAACTTTCGCATTTTTCTTTTTAATGAGCACATATTAGCCTGTAAAAAGTATGCCCCCTTCTGGGTGATAGAAATCTCAAGCAAAAAAAAAATAGCTTTCATCGTCGTATTTAACGTGTAGGAACCTTTGCGCTCGAGTTCAAGAATATATTTTTGTCTGAACGGACACAATATTAGGTCATAAGTAACAATTTTGCTTGGAATAAAATGCAAAAGTTTCCATGTTTGATATTTCATTGTCGCGTCCTAGTAGTTGCTAAAGTATTTTAGGGTAGTTTTAATTTTCTTTTTAATCAACAAATCTTATTTGAAAAATTGTTAGGTTTTTTCTTGTATGTGTCTTAATGCGTCTTATGTCATTCAAAGCATATTGAACCATGGTGTTAATTGTAAAATATTTGTTGAGCACTTCTTGCATAGGGAACCAATATCCACATCGAAAGGATTTCAAATCACGCTTTGCGTGAAAAACATTCGCATCGGGTTTTTCATCAACAAATATTTATGTTTACCGTGTTGAGCGGAGAAATACTTGGTACTCTTACATTACGTGTGGCCAACTTTAAATGACTTTTCTGGAATAATTTGTTCCGCCAATAATAACAATGGGCAACAGGCAAAAAACCCCTGGGGTTTCTCAGTTGATTCAGACTAAGTTTGATGCGCTGAGTCCGAAAATGACCTTGTTTTTGCTCAATCAGGTCTTTGTAAAAAAACAAACTTCAAGAAATAAAAGTCAATATATCCAAATTTATAAGGGGTTTTGTGCTCACACATATTTTGTTGAAGAATATATCGTATCACAATGCACTGACACGAATAATATTATAAAAAATTTAGAAAGGTTAAGTTTTACGAACAAAAACTCACAAAAAAATTATATATTTACACATTTTTCGCCTATGAAACAGAGAAACAAAAGTCTGGGGTCGACTAAGTTTGATGCGGTGAGCCCGAAAATGACCTTGGTTTTGCTCAATAAGGTCAGATTTTTGACAAAATCCAATTTTTGATACATTGGAATTCATCGACGTTTTGTCATAAAATCACCTGCAACTTTTATTGCTACCCCCTGACATCATAATTTTTTCCCTGTTTTGTAGCCCAGTAGAGCAAAATCGACATATCTTGCGAATATATAAATTTACTAGTATTTGATAGTAATGGATAATATTCATGGAATTAGACTGGTCACTTGCGCATGGTACATGGTATTTGGTGAAATCGAATTTTTAGTGCATCAGCGACCACCGTAAAAGGCTTATATAGCCCTTACTTGTGATAATGAAAATTAAAATAGCAATATTTTGTATTATTTTACCAATTTTGATACATCGCAAGTCATCGACGTTTCGTCATAAAATCACCCGTAACTTTTATTGCTACCCCCTGAGCGGAAATGTGTAAATAAATCATTTTTTGTTCGTAAAATTTAATCTTTCCAAATATTCTTCAACAAAATATAATTGAACTCAAAACCCCTCATAAATTTGGATATATTGACTTTTATTTCTTGAAATTTGTTAAAACCTGACCTGATTGAGCAAAACCAAGGTCATTTCGGACTCAGCACATCAAACTTAGTCTATATCAACTGAGAAACCCCAGAGGAAAAATCTGAAAAAAAAAGAATTTTTAGATATTTTATCGTTATGGATATATTTTTAATGCTTATTAGGTTATTATTGTGGGGTTTTGTAGGTGTTTTAAATGTCATTGGTAAATCATGACACTAAACTTACTCTTGATCCTATACGTTTGTTAGGTATAAGTTAGACTGAAGTTTACCAGAATTGAATAAAACGTTACAGGCTTTATGAATATGAAAACCCATTACTAAAATTCGGAATTTCAAATGCCTATTAAATGGGCTGGGCGAAAACTAAAATCGCTTGCAGGGTTGAACCATTGTCGACCTACGTAGAATTTAGAGAAAATTTCGTTATAAATTGGCCCCTTGTAATAAAAGAGTACTGGATAATTCCTCCTTCAAACATGCTTGGCTCTCAACATGGAAATTATTGGGGTTTAGGGCATCGCTGGTGGTTTACGTTATGAATAATCATTAGTTCACTAAACCCACGCAATTATATCGAACGCTAGAAGAGCTTAAAAAGTTCGTGTCCTGACTATAATATTTTACGTTAACACTAAAGTAGGTTTACATCATACCTTCATTTTCATGAACACCATTGGTTCACCAAGTTGGGTAGCTCGATTCCTTCACTTTCATGACCTTAAATCTAATTCTGATTCAACTTCATGAACGAATCGTGATCATAAAAATGAACGGAGACACAATTCGTACACCAATTTGGGTAGCTCGATTCGTTCATTTTTGGGTTAAGAATTGGGCCACATTTAGCGTGAGGGCGAGGTTTAAGGTCATGAAAATGTACGAATCGAGCTACCCAACTTGGTGAACGAATCGTAGAGATGAAAATGAACAAATAATGATGCAAACAAATGAATCAATAGTGTGTGTTCTCCAAAGTAGTCCTAGTTGTTACCCGACTATATTTTTCCTACTTTACAAAAGTCTACACAGTTTTTCGGACGTTACATATTTTCATGTGTTTTTCGCCATGTTTTACGATTCATTGCGTGTTAAAATATTAATGTATTCAAAATATTTAACAGTCCAAAAACGGCACTATGTAAAGAAGTATCAATTTTGTACAGCAGGGATTTTTTTATTAAAAAGCATAATTGACGCGCTTTCATAGGTAATCTATTATGTCTAACTACCGCAAAGTCAGTTGTTTTGACTCGTTTCACATTACAAATTTTTGGGTGTTTTTTGTGAGCTACTTCCTTTTTTTCTAAATCAACAATTTCATTGTTTTGCTTGTGGACAGCTTCACTTTTTGGTGAAATAATAGAGCATGCTGATTGATTATTATTGCTTTTTGTGCTGATTTAATGAGTCACTGTTATTGGTGAGTCTTTTATGTGTAATTAATAATTCTAAAATATTAATGGAATAGAATTTGAATGAATCGAAATCATGATTTTTTCGTAGAAATATATTTTAGACTATGCAGCGAGTAAAATTTTGAATAAAAATACTCCACAAAATTTGATACTTAAAATTTAAAGTTCAAACTGGGGCTCAAAATCTTTGAGCCCAAATAACGTATTCCCAACCCCAGCTGAACCCGCGCACAGTTAACTACGAAACGGGGTATATTAATCTTCAAAATGCGCACATTTGTGACCACGAAACTCGCCCATATTTACATAGTAAATATAGACCGTTTCGTCATGTAACCAATATTTTGGGTAATTTGTCTGCATCACTAGTTCGGTCACCTTACCGCAACAATCACCCTTTAACAGGTTTCGACCAAATCAATCACATGATCGGGTGAAATCCGTAAAAAATTTATACATCTCTTTGGTTAATTCGTTTTTATTACCATCTAATATGGTTACGTCATTTGTTCCTTTTAATGGCCACGATTTGTTCACCAAGTTATGTAGCTCGATTCGTTCATTAACCCTTAAACCTAACCCTGATGATAATCCAAACCCTACCCTCAAATACTTACTATAATATGAACGGATCGAGCTACCAAACTTGGTGAACGAATCGTGGTCATGAAAATGTACGAATAGTGTGTCTAACTCTAATTTGAACATTGCTATGAAGAGATTTTATTTTAAGAATTATCGGTTTTGTCTTGTTGACATTTGGGCTATATTCAAATATTTACGGCTGCTTAAAACTAAAGTATTTATCTGATCCAAACATGACACGCATCTTGGTGAAAAGCCCGAATCCTTCCCCTATTTATTAGGTCGTTGGCTCAATTGAGGTTGGCTTAAATATTTCGTTTTACCAATAATGCCGCTTATGAGTGTGGGTTATATTGTAATATATATTGCAGTATATAATTTTGTGTTTGCTGTATTAACTAACATCCTTCAATTTTTTTTTTCGAAATTATATTAAACTATAATGGAGTGGACAACTAGGATGCGGCAACTAAGGTGCAGTTTAGAGAGCATCAACCTATTTGTAAAATAAGTTGTTGTTTTAATACTGCACCCTGTTTGCAAAATGGTCAAATAGGGTGCAGTTTTGTTTAATTCCCATACGTATAACTAGTGTACCATAAACAATGTTTTTAATGTGAAAATAATATAAACAAATTTGTGTGCAATATATTAAAACGCGAAATTATCTCAAGTCCTTCGAACTGTCCAATATGCAATATAGTTGTGTAGTTGATGTATTGCGAGATTAATAATGCTTGAGGATTCAGCGAATGGGCGTAATCATTTCGAAATTTCATTGAGTTAACCACATTTCGCCGACTTTTGGAAAATCCTCAGCACATGCTACTTTGAATATTGCTTCTCGAAAAATTCCGAACTGCTCGTCCGAATTTTGTATTTTACTAGTTTGATCGTAAGTTGTTAGCGCGGCTAAAATATTGTTGTATTCCTCGCAGAACTGCCTTTCGTGTTGTCTTTCGCCCAAATCCTAACCATTAACAATAACCCTAGTCCAAACGCTAACCCTAAAAAATTAACGAATAATGTGTCTACCAGGCTATTTATCTAGCTCAAAATTCAGGGTGGGGGTGCTTTCTACTTCGCCCCCACTTAGTTGTTAAGGGATTGAACGTTACCAATTTTTGCAGGTCGATAGGTTTTGATAAGACATAAAATGGTACATTTTTACTCAAAAATGGTCAAATTTACGTATCTAAAGTGAAAAAATGGTGGGTAAATGATGATACCCATAATTTATAAAAGACGAAAAATGAGGAAATATAATTTGCTATGGTCTTTTTATTTTATGTTTAAGTCCATACTCGCCCGGTTGTTCGTACACAAAATGTCTCGGGTATACACATCCTATTAAAAACTCGGGTCAAATTCAACTTAAATTCCGCTATACTAGTTATACGTCTGTGAGCTAATCAAAAGTCAGAAGACTGCATCCTGTTTTACGATTTTGAAAGTTGGGAGCAGTTTTAAAACTATATATAGCAAATAAGGTCCAGTTTTTACAGCTGTACCCTATTTTCTCGCGTATTTTTCAGATATATACATCGGTAGAGCTGAGACATGAATTTGTACATGAGCTCAAGGATATATATTGAATCAATTGTGATGCTGCTCTATATTTTGGTACATCAGTTAAGAAAATACTTTCTATGGCTGTTAAATCGTGAGCATACCCTACCTACAGCCTAACATAATTCTAACATAACGGTTAGATAACTATTGTAACATCAAACTGATAACAACTGAGCCACCAACCAAAAATAAATTATGAGAGCAGGTACAGTAGCGACCCCTAGTTCTAACTCTATCGGGATCACTTAGGCCTATGGGTTTCATTGCAGATACTACGATTTTATACAAATTCATTACGTATAGGTTAAATTAGAAATGGGCCGGTCGTGTTAGGCGAACAATAACCTGCTCTCATATTTGTTGTTTGTTTGGTTAGTTGCTCACTCGTTGTGTGTATGTCAGTGGTTCAAACATTGTCAGTTTACAGTCACAATCGTGTCGCTACCAGCCTAACTGGGGTCCGTCGAAATTGAATCCGTATCCGATCCACTTTTACGGTTATGATACGTATGTCCGTTTTTTGTAATATAAACAGAACACAGACATTAACATGTCCTCCGTTTTAAACTTGGTATAAAGGTCATAAGGGTATTTATGTTTTTGATTATCTAGTTTTCTCCTCAGAGGTATCTGTCTCTGATATGTTCAGATCTCTGGCACCAATTCTCCTTTTTTTCTTTAAACGGAATTGTTCCGTAAAAAACGGGTTGGAAACGGCCAAAGTTTTGCCTAATCATAATCAAATGGTAGCCTAACCATAGCTCAACCTAATATTGAATCAGGAAACGTACTGAAAATGATTCAATAGTGTTTCTATGCAAATGTCCGAGTTAAATTTTCCAAAGCTTTAATATCCAGGAAATTACTGGTAGATTACATCTCGCAAAATATGCGCACGCATAAATCTAGGGTCGTATTTTGTTATCTACATGTTTCATATTGACAGTTTCTTTTAAATTCAGGACCCTTTCGTTCCAAAATATAGCACTGGAAATTTAGTTCGAGAAAAGAACCACCAAATTTGCATTTTATTTATTCGTACGGCTTTATTTATACAATCTATCTGGAACATATTTTCCGCTGAGCCCAATAGCCTGTTTGGGTACTTCCATTTATGTTCAACCGTCTAACTGTACAATTCGTATGTTTATTTTTCGGTAGAGTAATATTTTTGACTGTCAGAATTTGATTACTAGTTGCTAGACATTTTTTGCACACACAGTTTTTTCGCTGTGCCTGGTGTGGTGACGAAGCGGACCAGCAAACTTAGAGCTGAACATACGAGTCTTCACTTTTTGCATTAAAATAGGATTATTCACATTTTTTGTGCATTTAAAATTTTGTGACAGTTTTTTGTTTCCATTTTTACAATGATCGAAAATTCAAACTTTGATCCAGATGAAACAAGGCTGTATAAAGCTCATGGATGTTTTAGACATATTTTGGGATGTAATATCTTAGAATATACCATCGTTGAAATAAATTCGAAAAACATACCACAAGACCTCTCTACATATTCTGGCCGCTTGAATACGTTGTATATATTATGGTACTTGCCATTTTTGGATAAACTTTTTTCTATTTGAAATTTCAGGGGAACCATACGAGGTATCAATCTGAGACTTTGTGCTCGTGTAGATTTGAGCACGCGAAATCAGCCCGACGTAGTACATTTCTTCAGACTCACTATCAGATATCTCGTAGAGCTTTAAACCTATATTATACGTCTTTGAATTGAGCGTGCTATAAACTGAACGTGTACACCCATTTAGGTTACTACCGTGCATAGTTTCCATGAAAATTGCAGTAGCTGGACCAAATTATTCAAAAGTTGTTTTCTGGTCCAGCTAATACTGATATTTAGTAGGGTTGCAGATGAACCCAAATTAGTATCGAATTTTGATCCAATTTTAAAGAACCGCTTATAGAAATAAATTGGTTACGTTTGTTATGTTATATATTTTTCGAAAGCTTTAAATCATCTTTTTCTATTTCACGGTGAGAAATGAAATCGTTTAATCACGGTTAAGTATATTATATTTATTCTCGTCAAGAATCATATAACATGGTTGCATTTTAACAGAAATCGAAGCATGATACCTTACAATCGAAAAAGGAAACATGGTGGTGATACTGCTAAAATTGTTGGGCTTTATTTCTATTGATCCGATCATTTCTACCGCTGTAAAATCTGTTTATATATCTCTTTTTCATGAATGTCTTGTGTGCAAGGCCGCGAGTGTAGTAGATTATATCGATTAGTGCCTATAATGATATTTTCCACATTAATCGACATAATCTACTACACTCGCGGCCATGGAAACATTCTATTCGGCCAAAAGAGATACAGGGGGGACCTCTAAACAGTAAAAGTCGATTTCGACGTTTTCCGGAGCACTTAACATCAGTTTATTGTGGAAGGTATGATAATGCCTTCCGGATGTTGCAAAAGGGTGTGGGCGGACTCAGGCTTGAACGCCCTAGGCGTAAGAGTTTCATAATTACAACTTTTGTCAAATTAAGTGTATTTTTAACGTTTTAAAAACGAGTGTTGTTTAGAGGCAAATGCGGCCCCTCTAAACAACAATCA
>SCLE01253689.1:0-13052 GCA_004367955.1 Bathochordaeus stygius | reverse complement strand
GATATGCTGCCATTTGCAGATTAGAATGGTCCAACCCCGCGACGCGTCGGCCAGCCACCGGCTGATGCTATATTTAAGCTTTTTGGTTTAAAATGAGCGGGTAAGTTAGTAAGCGGGGTATTGGTTATATCGTGGTATATTGATTTTGTAAATTGTGCAGTGGCCTCAGGGGACCTGAAATGTCCTGTGACAACACAATATTCCCAATTTATTTGGGATAGTTGCAGGGGAAAAATTTCTTATAGGGGAGAACTTTTGGGGAGAATATGAGTATTTTCAGGAACAGGTACGGCCGGTGGGGTAACGAAATTTTATATCGTTCCGCACGGTGTAAGTTGTAACGCCACAACATAGCGGCGCGCGGAGCAATTATCTTAATTGTATGGTCGGTATGATTAATGGACTTATTTGGTCTTTTTGGTTACAACAGGGTGAAATTCATTCAGGGTGTCAATACATCCTATTGTTAACTTATTTATTTCCGTGAGGAAGTTATCTTTGGCCAGGTTGACTTTCTCAACATGGTCAATAAGTATATTTTTAGAAGGAATGTTACGCATATAAATTTTGGAGACGAAATTTATCGGGATGATGTCCTTTATAAGATTGAATTTCAGCGCTTCAGCCCTAATGCGATCCATTATGCTAGAAATTTCGTACGGAATGTCAGCAGAAACGAAGTCCGTGTACCGTCGCAACGCGGATGTTTCAGAAATGAAAACTTCGTTTTTTCTTGTTAAATTTGCGAGAGTAATGTTAAGAAGTGTTTCAGTGTCTTTGGTAGAAACACCATTATTCTCGCAAATTTCAGTGACGTACTTGGCGGAGGCGCCAAAATTGTACTTAAGCTGCGGGTGTGCACTGTTATTAAATTGGGTCTCCAAAATTTTTTCAGCGTATTTACGTGAATCCGTTGGGTCACAAAATGAGGCTATGCTTGACTGGGGGGTCAGCCAGGTAGACCCTATATCAACGAGGGGGTCGTGCAATATTGGGGATATCCACTGAGCCGTTATTTTAGTCTTTTTAGGAAAACTTTCAATTTTATTTGGAGCGACCCGTTTCATAAGATTATGGTCTGGTTTTGGTATAGACAAAACTTCGGTTTTAATTTTATGTGAATCACTGGGTGGCCCTGCAGAGTACATGGGGGACCCGCCCGAGACGAAGGGGAGGGAGTTTTTGTTTCCTACTTTACGATTGGGGCTATAAAGACGTGCCGCTTTTTTATTCTTGGTAAAAATGTCACGACATTTGTTTTTCAGATTTGCGAAACTAGGTCCGCTATGGTCAAAAAGAGTTTGTAGCAGAAAGTCGTCCCCCCCATTCGTCTCGAAATCGGAGTCTGAATTCCATACCGTGGAGTGGATGGGTAAGGAGTCACATCGAGGGTCGTTAACACAATTTTCAGCATATAAAAATTTCTTGTTGTTTAGCTGTACGTCATAATTCTGAATAAGAGCCCCCAGTGTGACCGCATCCATTTTTTGGGTATCCCAAGCCGAGATAGTCTCTCCCACGCTCGCAGCATCATATTTTAACCCATTTTGAGCTAGAATTAATTCAAAGTTCGCAGTTTTTAAGTTATTAATTTCTTTGATTAGCGTTACGGGGTCCAGTTCGTCACTGAGAAAGTCATTTCTGAGGTTATAACTGTTGCTGCGGACGCTGGAGATTAAACGTAACTCGGCTTGGTTTAACGTGTCGAGCGCGAGTTCACCGTTGCTTTTTAGAAAAATGGCACCGGTAAAGTCGCGCACGGCATATTTCGCTATAAGGGTATAGGGCAGCAAGGCTAAGAGGTTAGGTATATTTTTTATTTTGAGCCATTTGTGGAACTCAAAGTGTTCCAATTCCTTAATTGACGTGGCAAAGGAGGATTCGGTAATGTCGGGTTTGATATCGACTAGTTCACTCCATAGACCAATTAGTATACTTGCATTTATCTCTGAAATATTATTGTAAGTATGATTTACAATTGGTGTGTTAAATGTGCCCTTTTTATACACCTAGTACGACCCCTGGCTCGGCAAACCGAATCCAAATCCGATCGGACCCTAGATAGTTACAAAAATGTTTTAAGTTTTGGACTCAGAGCCCCCAGCACTCAAATCACAAGTGTATATCCTTGGAATAGGATCCCCCGGATCAGAGATCCAAACCCATTCTTTGACTCAGACTTAAATAACTTAAAAGACGAACTTTTACGTTTGGATTCTCAACTAGTTCACATTTAATTCAAATTTAACAAATACCCGAAGTCCAAAAAGTCTAGAATACAAGTCAATACTTTTGGACTTTTTTATTTTTTATTTTAATACTCAGAATAGAAAATATGAAGCACTCAATGGACGGCATCCGGACCGGACCCGGAATAGGATCATTACGCCGAATCCTGGTTCGACCCCTAGTTTCAAGAAGCAAAGTCCCCAAAAATATATATCAAAAATATATATATATCAGTCAAATGTGAGAGAGACGTAAATATTGAAATAGATTCACACTTTTATTTGTTCCCAGAATGAGTGGGGTGCAGGGTATGTGATAGTCTTGGTGATTACAGTGTAAAACGTATGGTATAAGGGAGTTTATACTTACTCATTTTGATAAATAATACGTCGCGAAAAGTAGTACAAAATCTACCATAATCTACCAATATTAATGTTACCATAATTGTACGGGGGTTATTTTCGACTCTTGCCAAGAATACTTCGCAGAAAGTAGTACAGAATCAATCTAATCTGTCAAATCTGCAAAATCTACCAAGTTTAAAATCTACCAATATGTCGCCGTAATTTATACGGGGGTTATTTCAACTTGTTTGCTATGAGATATGTCGCTAGAGCCGCAACAGAAATGTATTAAGATATAAATACTACTCTTAGTGTAACATTTTAGGGGTCCGCCATATATTTTCATTTGTAATTTCGAATTGCAGAATTTGCCGAAGTTTGTGAAGCCGGATGTTTATGCTACTTATAAGGATGTGGTTTCTACGATGTATTGGGCCTCACTTTGCGGTTTTGTCACGCCCACCTATTCGGAATGAGGCCCCGGTAATTTAGATTGTGGGTCCTTTGCGAGGGCAGTATAAATATAAAATATAAGTTATGCAGTTGAATAATCGTGGGTATATTGCTAAGGCAGAGTAGATATGAAATATACGAGATACAATTTGACCAATAGTCCGAAAAAATGTTAATCCTTTACTTGAATGTAACGCACGGGCTATTTACAGGTGTATATACTAAAATTTATCGCAAAAAACGGCGTCGTTTACCGTTTTAACCTGTCTCGGGTATGATATTCGTATTTAGTGTAACAGAGACTATTGGTTATTGCATACAGTATATTTAACTTAGTGGTATTTTCAAGGCAACATGAATAATATATGGTGAAGTTATCAGGGCCATATGGTGATCCATGGCTGGTTGTTTATAAATGTTGGTAGCACGTTTGCGGGGTAATTTATGGTACAGAAGTCGGAGATATGTTCCACAATATTAGCTTCGTTTCCGATAATATTGTTGAAAAAGAATGCATGTTGGTTCACTTGTATATTCAGATAATATAAATCAGAGGTGTATGGTCTGATTATGGGGCAAATGTTGATGAAATTTGCAAGCCCATGTGCAATATTATCATTATTCATAGCCTCTGTGGAATTGTAGATTGATTCAAGGTGATCAGAATTGTTTACCGTGAGAGAAATAATGTTAGCTTTAATTTGGTTCTGTGAAAAGCTAACCGTTTCATATCTGATTGCAGAGGAATGGTGCTTAGTGTACGAGCATGGATGTGTTCTGGAGTGCGCCAAGCATATCTCCACGGTGTAAACTGCGGCACATATTTTTCCTTGTAGTATTTTAATATATTGGACGAAGAAGGAAGAATATGTTGCGGTTGAGGGTTCCTGTATGGCGTGTAACAGGCACGCCATGCAGAATGCCTGGATAATGGATAATATATTTGGGTGTTCACTTGTCGTCATCAAGAGATAATTATTAGCGAAGATCATGTCAATCATGCAGAAAACTGCGTTTCCAAGTTCGGCACATGGGTTTTCGTTTCGCTTAATAATGGACAGTGCGTACTTGATGTGTGACTGGAAGGTAGCAATATTTGGACCTTCAGGGTTATGTGCCGTACGGACTTGGTATAGTTATGATTATAGTTATTTAGTCCTTGTTAGTTCGGTCAATGGTACACCAACATGGCATCAAATACTGTGAGGTAGGGCATAAAATTAATGAATAAACATAGGTTAAATTTAAGTCTAGTATATTTATTCCGTGGTAACGCATAGTTTATGTATACATATGAATAATTTGACTGTGGCGTACCAATGTCCGAACAAGAATATATACGTTTTGGAAGTTGGGTCGGTACGGTGCTAATTAGGGGGCGGTACGGTAAGCTTTATATATCATGGGATACATCATAATATCTCATGATATCTCGTAATGTGTATCTAGTCCGGAACGTGCGTATTAAAATATCCGTATATCAGTAGTTGCTTTTTAATTAGAGCTTTTAATTTTTTTATCGAAAAAGAATTTTTTATAGTTGAAAAAGTTATTCCCAAATTTATAAGATTTAGAAAGTTTTACCACATTGCCGAAAACGTTCGCAATATGTCGGGTTGTATAGGCCTTGTTTTTGTAAGAGGGTTCTTATATAATGATGCAAGCATGAATTTCGTCAATAGCGTATCCGGTATGTAAGGACATTGTAAAAGTGACATTTATGAAAAATTTTGTCACTAGAGAGCCTTGGAGCCATTCCAAGGAAATTCCTTGGATTAGAGTTGCTATGATAATCACATTCTCATATTCCCGAAAAGCATCAAGGGGGTCTTTTTATTGTAATTATTATTTAGTAATGTTAGAACTAGAAATTAAAAATTTCCAATCTAAAATTGTTTTGAGAAAATTTCAAAAAAAAAATTTTCCAAAAATCTATAAAAATTTTACACCAAAAATTTCTTCTAGCAGATTTAAATTTTGAAAACTTATGAATTTTACGAAAAACAATTTTTGTAGTTATTACCTTATTAGTAACTATTAATTTTTATTAAAAAGTTAGAGAAAATTAATTAGAAACTTATGAATTTTACGAAAAACAATTTTTGTAGTTCTTAACTTATTTGTAATTATTAATTTTTATTAAAAAGTTAGAGAAAGATAGAGAAGTCATTGTAGTCGTTTATTTGTAATTTCAGGGTAAGAAATTTTGGATTCAAGTTTTGGATTCAGATTCATCGGACGTTTTAACAAGTTGCTGTAGGCTTAGGAGATTTAATTGGGGGCATTAGAGTTTGTAAACTAGTGGTATGTATTATATATGCCTGGGTAAAAATCGTAATATGGCGCGTTAACAGGGCGTTTTACAATGCTTTTTATCCTATTTGTTTATTTAGCATTTAGCAGGTGTCCCCATAAAAATCTAGCCGCAGAAGCGTGGAAGATAAGGCGCGGACGCATAGATATATGTAATTAGTGATTAGGGATGCAAATTGGGGAGCTCCCGTATATGACCGTATATTAATGTCCTATTTGCATGTTATGGCTAGCGTACATTGCGGGTTAGCGCATATATTGCGGCTAGCGCACATTCAGGGTCAGAACAACAGGTCATTTAATGTAAATGTCGTTTTTAGAGGTGACCTGGTCCGGTGCGCAATATGTGAGTATAAATTAGTAATTAAGCTTAGAGGTGGGAACATTATCTTGAATATAGACATTTGGGGCCAGAACATATTTGAATTTCAGCATGTTTTTGGGCACGAATATATTTTTGGGCCGAAACATATTATGGCGCACATTCAGGTCATGATAGGTCCTAAAATGTTCGTGTAATTTTTGATGTGTCATGGTCAGTGGGCAACCTGGTGAATAAGATATGAGTTATAGAGGGTTATATAGGATTAGAAAACCCTTTCACAGAGCATCAGAATTTTGTGGGCGGTGCTAGGGTTCTTATTTGCGATTTTTCGCTTTTAACTTTTTCAGGTTTTTTAGGTTGCACGGTTTAGGTTTTACGCCTGTATAGGGGTTAACGGCCTTTCTTACTTAAAAGTGAGGCATACGGATTTCAAGAGGCATAAATAATTAAAAAGGTTTTTTACGCCTGTATAGGGTTTAACCACATTTCTTACTTAAAAATTTACAAAGGCATAAAGATTTAAAGATTCGCGCATAAAAATAAGGAGATGAGACAGATGAAGACAAATGTAAAAGGCATAAAAACGCAAAGGCATAGTTAAAAGAAACCAACCTTTCCGTTCACGCTACTTGGGTTTGCCTTTATAGCTATATATTATAAGTATTCGTCATATTCAATCCATGCGGAGAGTATTGCACAGTGTTCTTATGGATTGTCAGTATGGAGATTTAGGATTCATTACCCTTTAGAAAAGTGTCATTGTTTACAGAACTCTACATTTTTATAGAAATATAACGTATTTTGACCGGATATTTGTTCCGGATATCTGTGTTCCGTTAGAGGACGGGAAAAACATTAGGTATGGGAGCGTAAAGGCATATACATTATTGATATAGATGTGTTTGTGAAGTTTACCTGTGTATGTCAGGTACAGAATTTAAACGTATGTCCTCCCACGGCTTATACCGAAAAATAATCTCAGAATTTTATTATGCGGAGTGAGTTATTATATTTCGTACGGAGTCGGATTTATGCGAGAAGAGAACGTGTATTTAGGGTATTAAAGGTGCAGTATATTTGGTAAGTCAAAACTGAGAAGACCAAAAATATAAACATTAAAAAATAAAAAGTTTTAAACTATGGCCTTTTCGTTTATTGTTGGGGTCGTGAATATTTGGAGCATTGCCGCTTTCAGAGTATGCCAGGAACATGTGTAGGCCAGATGATATCGCATTTATTAATCTATCCGATGACTCCAGAGCCGTTTTTATTAACGATTTCATTCGCAGGTTATAATCAAATGGGTGGTTGATTCCATCAATCACAATGTCAATTTCTGTTCTACGGATTGTGCAAACGAGGTTTTGAATGAATACTAAATTAGTGACGTGAGCTTTGGCCGGTATTTTCTTTGCTTTTGCGATGAAAGTAATAGCCATTTTCGTCAAATTTTTCACTAGGATGTATGAGGTAAAACTGTAGTTAGTCAAAAGTGGCCAAAAAGTACCTTTGTATATTTATTTCTCGAATTATCTCAGTAAATACGGTGTACGTGGTGAGTATCAGATCCGGTATGACCGGGATATTATTGTAAAGCCAGGTGTGGCAGTACAGATGCATGTATTTATGGTCACGCCTGAGTGACACGAAAGGTATGTATATTAGCAATAGATTGTGTTGATTTCACGTTCGTTTTTATAGTATACTCTATATAATTTATAGTATGCGCTATATAATTTACTTAGATAAAGGCGTTCGTTTTTACAGTATACGCTATGTAATTTACTTAGATAAAGGCATCCAGAATGTATGTTTTTATAGCGAATGTAATGCACTTTTTAGTTAGAAATAATAAGATGCAGGCGGTGCAGTAGAATTGCGCTTAGATTATCTTACGTTGGCACATATTTTTGGTCTACTTATGTTGTAATGGCAGAACTGGGTTCTGCGTGTATAATTGATGATGGGAAAATCGCTCCGTCCCTTGGGAGGTACGGAGGTGAGTTTTAGGCACCTTAGTCTTAAAGCAAGATATTTGTACACGAAGTATAATTTGTTGACAAGCTATATAAACAGTACACGTTGTCCGATTATTTTGTATATATTTCTTCACGTGTTCTTATTCAGCGTAATATAGTTATTTAGGTTAGAAGTATTTGCGAGTGCAGGTATCAGAATTATACAGTCAACTAAATTAGAGTAGGCTACGGGTGCAGGTACCTGATGTGCTTATATTTAAGTTTTCACATAACGAAGTAGGTTTAGACTTGGCTAAATTGAGTACAATTCGCTACAGATTTATTTACAATAAATTGGAATTTGTGCATTGTATTAATGTTATTGCGTCTATTATTTACTGCCATCGGAGTTATCCCCGTTTCTGGTACAGTGAAGCATTCACGGCTGACATTACTTATAAGGTCGGTACGTATGGAACAATTAGAACAATTTTTCTTACCAGCCCTATGCGGGCATAGATTATTAAAGTACGTTTTTAGACATTCAGTAAATTGTTTGGTGCCGAGCAAATTGCGCATGTACGATGGGAGTTCGTTAAAGCATATTTTATTGTTCATAGGGAAGAGGTTAAGATTGTTAGGTACTTTATTTGCGATTATGGGGGCGTCAAATGCATCGAAAATTCCTTCAAAAAACTTGTTTTTAGATTTGCCATATATGACACATTTTTTGAGCGCTGCGTAGAGGGTGGCAGGGCTTCTTCTGGTAGCTATTTTGCCCATGAAATTAAGCCTAATAAAATTGTGTTGGTTCTTCGCCTCAGGCCAGCCCGCTTTTAGGAATAATTCAGCATATGATATACGTTCGTGGTGAGCCGTAAATGGAATTTGAAAAATATCAATTATTATTTGAACGATACTCCTATTGATATCGTTATACATTTTATTTGTTAACTGCGGCATAATTTCAATACCGTAATTTAAATTACCGTATATTAAAGAGCGGGCTAGCCTGAGCCTATCTCGGGTGTTGCCTCTACCATGAATGTTAAATATAAGACCTCTATGCTCATTTATCTTACTTTTAATGTGATAAATTTGCTTAGAGAAATTCATACCGTTATCGAAACGGACCCCTAAATGTTTATGTGAAGAGATGTGTTTTATAATTTCATCATTTTGTAGGGTTATATTTTCAAAAGAGGACTTACCTACGGCCATGAATGCCGTTTTCGGAAAACTGACATGAATTCCACGGCGTGAGCACCAATTTGTGATGTCATGTATCATCTTTTTAGCCGCGGCGCGTGCTTCGACGAGGGAATTGCGGCTTACGACGGCGACTACATCGTCTGCGAAGTATAAAATACGTGTGTCATGCTTATGATTTTCAGGAACTACATTTTCCACCCCCGATATCATTAAAGAAAAGAGCAGGGGTGAGAGTGCACCCCCCTGCGGTACACCAAATTCCTTGAGTTTTATGATGTCGCTATTTTCCCCATTGGAGGAGATTCTACCAGATCGATTTTTTAATTCATTTTTTATATATCGCAACACCTCCGGAGACACTATTTTTTCC
Source organism: Bathochordaeus stygius (assembly GCA_004367955.1). Classification (NCBI taxonomy): domain Eukaryota; kingdom Metazoa; phylum Chordata; class Appendicularia; order Copelata; family Oikopleuridae; genus Bathochordaeus; species Bathochordaeus stygius. The sequence goes on along the minus strand of SCLE01253689.1, from coordinate 3,848 downwards.
ATCCTGGTGAGTATCAGACTGTGCGGGATGGTACCGAACGCGTTAGCACAGTCCATAAACACCAGGATGGTAGTGTTTCCGGAGGGTTGCGTCTGGATAAAATAGAACATGTCCGCCAGCGCGGTTCCGCAGCTAAAATGTTTGCGGAATCCGTGTTGGTGGTCCGTGATAAGTTTATGACGGATAGCAAAAGCGTGTAAATTTGCGGCTACAAATTTACCCCGTATAGAGGCTTGTACTGACGGTACGCTTAGGATTCTGTTTGCGGATATAAGACTCAAATCCGGCGCGCTGAGCTTAGGGATGGGTACCATCCGATTTATCTGATCGTATGCCGGAAAGATACCAAGTCTTGTATCTAGATGTATCATTTTTTCAAAAAGTTCAAGAAATTGTACCGGTAGGGCGTTAATGACTGTGCCATTTAGTAAAGAGTTAAGCCCTTTCGTCCTAGGTTGCAAACTATTGATTAGAGCTCGTGACGAATTGGCTTTATTTCCGGTTATTTCGTCTGTATCTATAAATAATGTATTGTGAAACGAAAATTTTGTTTCAAGCTCACTCCAAAAATCAGATCCAAAATAATTCTCGGGCGAGTCATTTGTCTTACCCTGTAGCTGAATAAAAAATGCTCTGTGCTCGTTCGCGGTAAAATTGCCAGTTTTTCCAAATATGGCTTTATTTTTATCATTGTGTAATCTATGAAGTTTGAAGATATCGTTGGTGGAGTAGGTATAATTTTTAATAATGTTACCTTTTATAAATCTTTTGTCCACTTGAGACATTCTTCTAAAGAGAGCTTCGACCTTATGTAACAATTCACAGTTAGATTCGGTAAAGTTTTCAAGTCTAGAAATATTTTTTAAGTAGGTTAAGTGTTTCCCTAAGATTATGGTATTTTTACTAAGTGTAGAAGCCTTTTTAAACGGTAAGGTAACTTCGCTGGCAGGCATTATCGACGACATGCCCCCCTCCAGTACTTCAATAAGAAAGCTGGAGAAGGGGACCTCGTCGAATGGGGCCAGCCAGTTTTCACTTTTCGCATCACAGACGAGACGAGCACAATTATTATACAGCAGGTTAAATCTTTCAGAATTTTCTTCTAAAATTTCGAGCCCTTTGTCGTAGATGGTTTCCTGATCGGGCATTCTTACAACCTGTGTTTTTAGCTCAGAAAGCGAGTTACTAAATAAAATGTTAGTTTGAAACTCGATAACTGTGTGACCGTCGTTATGTGCAAATATGCTACCATCGTGTTGGCATATTTTCGTATTTGCAGGAAAGCCTTTGTAAAAAATGACGTCAATGTTGGACAGGGTGGGCAGATTGCCCATTGTACGCCTACGGGGTACATTTGTGTGTTTGAACTTGTGGGAATTGTAGAGTCCCGCAATAAGTCTGAAAAGGCCACATGTAAGTTTGCAGTCCTGGGGCCGGGGGTTCGCATAGTCAACATTGATGTCACCTACTACAATGCTTGACACATTTTTCTGTATTTTTAAAATTTTTGTAACGTGTTTTTTAATATAGTTAAAGTAATTTTCCGGTGAAAAAATGTTTAGTGCTTTAGTTTTGGCAGAAAGTAAGTGGGGCCTGTACATGCACGCGATATTGTATAAGGTGGGTATCCCTTCTTGTATAAGTGTGATGCTAATGCTAATGAAGGGGGCAATTTTATACTTTATCTTTGTCATGTACAGACCACTATTTTTCACCAAAATTGCTGCGAAGACGGAGGGCACTTTATTAACGAGTACTGGAGTGTGATAGAAGGCAGTGAATTCGCAAGGAAAGAAGGTGCGTTTATCCAGGTGACTCGGGTGAATGTCAAGTTCTTGTATACATATAATTTGAGCGTTTGGAAAATTATCTATCAGCACATTTGCCTGACGCAGGGGCTTATTCAGATTTACTGAGACAATGTTCAGTGGAAAGTTTTTTGACACATTGGATTTACACACCTTCTTTAACCTTGGTAGTATCGCGTTGAACTTCTTCCCCGTTACTGAAAAGATTTCCTCAACTACGTCGTTATATAACACGTTACGTTCAGCATTGCGACTTGACATGGTCCGTTCATTTATGTAGTGTCTAGTGTTACTTGCGGAGACCGTTTCGTTCAGAGAGGGATCAGACGATGACGAGTTAATGGACATGTTATCGCGAGTGATAATTATATGTTGTAGCTCAGATTAAAGATACGCCGAGGAATTGATAATGTATGGCTTGTTGCACCTGTTGCACCTGTTTGTTGGAATTAGGATATTTACTACCTACTAGATAAACTATGTTCACTACAATATATACTAAGTGTGTATATTACCTGTGTACTAAATGCGTACGTTTTAGGGTGCCACAAGTGGATTTAATATATTTTACTTTTTCTTATTTTATTTTTATTTTTATTAGATTTATAAATACGTATAATTATAAATGTGTACGATTTATAAATACGTATTTCAACAGTGTATATATTAGTGTATTCTTAGATTATTTTTAGATTATTTCAGCTTCTTTATACAAGCACATGCAACTTACACACGTAATATACGGCCGTAAGAAATTAAAATAGCGCGAACAGAGTAAACTTAGGGTTCCTAAGGCCTAAAATTTTGGATCATTTAGTTTCTTATCCAAGCACTTGCAACATACAGCCGCAAAAATAACTAGCGCGAACAGAATAAACTTAGGATTCCTAAGGCCTGAAAATTGAAGCAGAGAGTGAAATTTTGCAGCCTATCGAATTAGGCGCCCTGTGTAGCGAGCTATATTATGTTGGTATGTAGCTGTATTATGTAGATACGTGTCGTATACTTATGTATATGTTATATTGTTCTCATGAGCGAGCAACTTTATCACTGGTTTAACTTCGCGTTGTACTTTTAATCGATAGCCGGGGATAACGTTTTTATCTTACAAAGATTATAAATATTATCGTAAAAAACCTGAAACCGCGGGGGACTGGTTGTACCGGTGCGTGCCGCGGGGACTAGTTGTACCGGTGCGTATCAGATGCGTGTAAAAACCATATTAAGTTCATTAGACAATGTGGGCGTATGTTCAAGTACTAATCTGTAGTATATTGTTTTCACCGTGTATCGATTATTCCGTGCAATTGTATAAAAGTATCACCGTGTATCGATTATTCCATGCAATTGTGTAAAAGTATCACGTAATAAAGTTAACAATAATGATGGTCATAGAAGATGGCGATAATAATGTTAGATCATAGATAATTATGATAAGCCGTTATTATATTGCGACCATTTAATGAATGACTTACAGAGTTTACTTTCTTTGCTTTTTCTGACTGCTATCCTTAGTTACGCGCGGTGGTTTTCGTGAGCTACGATTTGTATTACCAGAGCTGCTAGTACCTTGTTTCTCAATCTTTATCTTGGTTCAATTATTGTGTTTGCAATTTTTGAGTTAAAGAAGGGGACGTACGAATAAAGTAGAAACCTAATTGGAAAATATAATTTGGTGTAATTAAAGTATGTGGCAGGGGGATTGGGCAAAAAGATGTATTCATGTTTATGTTGATTCATGTTATAGGGGGGGTGTTCCTTTCAAGGTATGGTACAACTTGTACGTAGGACTGGACTGTGCGATTACGCGTACTTTAAAATTACGCGTATTTTGATTTGCGCGTATTCGTGGGAGCCGTGTATCGTACCCGTGTGGCATCTCAAAGGTGGATGTAAGCCCGTGTGTGGTACTGAACCGCGTTTTGGAAGTAGTTATGGGCAGTTGAGTATGTTTGGAAAGCATCCCGGTTATTACCGGTTTTTATTTTAAGTTTAGTACGGTGTCAATTTTGACCATTTTAAACCCCTCTTGTGTCATCT
>SCLE01252592.1:0-13074 GCA_004367955.1 Bathochordaeus stygius | reverse complement strand
AAATATTAAGTCTACTTCATGCACCCGAGCTCCTCTTTTTAATGTACTTTTTTAAATTTTGATATCAGCCTTATTATAGCCTAATAATGATATTAGTCTGAGAAACGAGTTTTAGCGTAAGGACGTTTTTTGGTTTTCACTTTTCTTCGTTTTTTATTAATATATTGCTACTACAACGCAACTTTTCTCCTCTGCGAATGAGTATTTACCTAGAGATTTCAGAGAAAACATATTTTTAATGTTGTTAAAAACGCTGAAGGTGAAATGACTGTTGAAGCTCCGTGATTCACAAGCGCTGAGCATTATCAACACTATCAATCTATACCTTTGTATTATTTTTTCAAATTTGATTTGTTGTTTAACTACTGTATCAACCTGAGAATTTGGCTCTATATCTGCTTGACTATTCCTAATATATCACAGTTGACCCAATGGTTTTATTCAGTCTCTCACTAACGACCAATCAGTCTGTACATACGTTCAAGCCGCCTAACATTGTATGTAAGTAAAATATCTCGGTCCTCAGACTCACTCCAATGCACAAATCCAGTGCTAAAAAGCCTGTGCTAAAAAGCCTAGTTCACCTAGCTTTTCTAGTTCGCTGACAAGCTGCTAAGTCGCTGACAAGCTGCTAAGTCGCTTGCTGAATGAGTAAGAAGCTTAATGAGTAAGAAGCATTCAAACTACAGGTAATCTCACTTATGTCTATGATATTTATGCTACTTTTGTATGATAACGGCCCTTGCTCCTGCTTCGCCCCTTGCTCCTGCTTTGCCCCGGCTGCTGGCTGACGCACAGAGGCTGCGAAGACACGTGGTGGCTGCCTGAATACAACTGCAGTCACGCCCATTGGCAATGCAATCATCAGCAGCAAATGCAGTCTCCAACAGCTAATCTTTTGGTAGCTGTAATGGAAATGAGTTGTAGCTGTAATGAAATATATGGCCCGGTTGGCCCGTTTGCTGCGCGGTCAGGCGGTCAGGCGTCTATTGGCCTTCACTGATTGACTCACATCTGGACTAACGCCCTACTCAAATCCCTCAACCGTGGAAAATCAGGTGCATCGCAGGAAAAATGTTAAAATAAATTATTCTATCTCAAATTGGTGTAGGTGCGCACTGGAGCACTCTCGCCCAATAACACTGCTGACGCGTTGATTGGTATACTTCTCTAAGCCGTGGTCGCCATAGGCGCCTCGGATGTTTTTATTGCATATGGCAGGTGGTTAGGGCATGCTAAACTTTTCTCATATTGTTACCTTTTATCTGTAAGTGTAAATTTCTACTGCACATCGCCTAGGTACAGGTCATGAACTCATAACACATATCTGACTCCACACGGTCCAAGTACCAAAGTCATATGATATACTCTGCTATTGTTAAATCAGTAGCATTGCTATTGTTAAATCAGTAGCATCCGTGAAGTCAAAAATATCAGGCTTCACTGCAAATCGGACCAAAAGGCTTAGGTCCTGAAGTTGCGGTCACAATCTGCTAAATTTTTGCGGTCACAATCTGCTAAATTTTGAAATGATGTGACCATGTTATGAGGCCTGTACCTAGGAATAAAAGTAAAAATAAAGAATAAAAATGAATGAAGTAAAATAAAATGTTATGAATTTTGCTGCATACCCTTGTACGTATCTGGCTGCTTGCACGTGTCTGGCTGTCTTTCGGCACATCTAGCTGCGGGTCTTACTGCGGGTCTTGCTGCGGGTCTTGAGCGGGTCTTGCTGCGGGTATTCTCTGCGAATCTTGCTGCGTGTCTTACTGCGGGTCTTTTGCTGCCGGTCTTACTACCGGTCTTGCTGCCGGCCTTGCGGAGCATCTTGCTAAAATGATAAAACTAAGCTGTAAGGACTGATACCGTGACAACATATAAAACAAAGAACTGTTATATTTTTACAAAAACTGAATAAAAATCTTTTTACAAGTCTTACAAGTCTTACAAGTTTTTACAAGAGTTTGTTGTACAAAAACTGATTAAAAATTGTTTTTACGAAAACTGGATAATAAAAAATGGGCTGCAAATGTGCAAAATCTGCCAAAATATTTCCAAATAACTTCCAAACGTTCAAATAACGGCAGGATTGCCGTAACTGGGTAAACCTTGCAAACCTGCCTGTAGCGTTATAGCATCATCAATCTCCCGCTCCTAATGCAGCAGACTACCTTACAATAACCACCCAAGTTGATGACCAACATCCAAACTAGCATCCAAAATCGCAAATTTGCATCCAAAATTTAACACGGTTGGATTTTAAAATACTAACCGAACACTCTAACAAATAATCGCGTAAAAAACCCTAAAACAGATGACACAACTAAACTGTTGACTGCACTCTATTGTACAGTATCTGCTGCTAACTTCTTGTTTGGCCTAAAAATAACCTAACCTAAGATATGATCACAAGAGTACAATTGCAATCACCAAATGTGCCAATAAATGTGTGGTTTGTCATCAATTGGGCAATAAACAAATAGCGCAAAATTGGAGAGCATTCCTGTGCACTGATGCCTAAATAACACAATGGTTCGAAGATCTGACCAGAGGCGCAGTCTTTCATTAAGTGGCAGTTTCCTAATCAAACAAGTTTCCAAATCATGAAATTGACAGCACTGAAAACAAGTAAATGGTCACAACATATAGAGCAAACGAATTAAAATCAAACTTTTATTTTTTAACAGATTTTTGTATTTATTTAATTTATTTAGTTTTTGTATTTATTTAATTTATTTAATTCTTCCTGCTGCACATACATCTCATTTTCGATTTAAATATACATTTGTCAAATGTGCAAGTCTGCACAAACCACTAATGTAAAGATCTTTTGAACTGTCATACTCATAGTTACTATTTTAAAACCACTTCTCTGTTTTGAACCACTTTCAAATCATATATCCAATACGAAGAATAGCCACGTTCGACCCCCAGCTACTTAAAACGGTTAGTACTCAACGATTAAATCTTAACGCTCATCCAAGTTCGATGATTTCAGACTCAAACACGGTAAATTACCGTTTGAATATGATACTCTTATAAAGCTATGAATGAGCCTGTCGAGGTTGGTGCATCTGTCAGAAATGGCGGGTTGTTCGAAATATACTGAGATGGTTGGTTGATTTGAAATGTTTTAAATTATGGTATGAATTGGGTAATTTGTATTGTTTTAAATTGTGGTATGAACTGTGTTGATTGACTTACAATTTATTGTGTGCTGATAGATTTACAATGTGGTTTTAATTAAATATAATAGTTTTAATGTGACAGTTTAAAAAATATGTTAAAAATAAAAATTGCTTTGAATGATATGGTTACAGTATGATTTAATTATAATATATGGCTAAATATATGGTTAAAATATGGCTAAATATATGGTTAAAATATGGCTAAATATATGGTTAAAATATGGCTTAATCACCCTAGATCCTGAGCCTATATATTGTCGAGCTTATAAAACGTTCTACATAGCAGTGTAAAAATTTTTAATGGCATAAACAATTCTTCAAACATATGCGGGATACAGACCAGCGTCCAGTGGCGTCTAAACCTTCGGACAAACAATGGTTAATATTGGACAAGAACCAACTAAGAGCTACAAAGGTTAAAACGTTCCCATGTTGAATATCCTAATGTTATACAACCTAATGCAACCGATCTAAGAGATATGTTGCCTAAGTATGTAACCAACTGACTTGTCTGAATGTTAGGTATCCGTCTGTTTATAATTCAAAACACTCTTATTTAATATTTCTATTCAGACAGCCGTCATCAAACTCAGCAACAACAACACCTCAAAAAGTAAACATCAAATTGGTGCCGCGTACACCATCGGCTTCAAATAAAGGAGCAAACTTTATTCAAGTAATCAAAAGACAATTACAACGCAAGCTGTAAATAACATATCTGACAGCTGCTGTGTGATTGGTCCTAAGCAACTCTACAGTCAATTTTATGCAAACAATATAGGCTGGTGCAAATGGCGTGACAACTCTAAAGTCAAAAACTCTGTGCAAAATATATAGGTCGTTTTTCTACACCTACCAGCCTAGTACTAAAGAATTTTTCCACTAGGTAACCGTGTCCAACACGAAAGCACGCGTCCAGCGCTGCAACAACTTTCTCGCGCGGCAAATCGACAACCTCACTAAGCTACAACTACGACAAGTGCGACAACAAACAGTAGGTTAGCTCGACATATTGGTGCTGAATGCAAGCGCTGCTGAATGCAAGCGCAGCAGTGACATATGCATATAAAACATCTGAAAATATAAGATTGTATTATTTTTAGAATCATGGTAAATACTGCTTTGTTAAAGGCCAACAATGCTGCAAGGAATGTAAATCAAATAAATCATGATTTGATGGAAGTTGACCAACGACAAAAGCCTAGTCTATCTCAAGACAGCTTCGCGGAACATCAACGCACCCCTTCTTTAACCAACATGAATGAAGGCTTTACAACAACCCAAGTAAGTTCAAATTATATGGTAAATTCAACTATGGGGTCGGACATCATGCAAAACCAGCAAATAGTAGCCAGTGACGACCAAATGAATCTCGGTCACACATTAATATCAAGGGTAAACAATACATTTCAGCCTCCAATAGCTATGCAGCAGCATCCAGCTGGGAATCAACAACCCCCAAGGCTGTCAATTCGTCCTGCTGATAAATTACAACGGCCCTCTGATGCTTTACAACGGCCTGCAGCCGCAATTAACAACTCTCCAGTTGCTATGCAACAGCAGAGAAGATCTAAACCTGTACTGTATCATAAAGATAAAACCGAAACAGCGGCAGGATCAAATTCAACTAGATTTAAAGGCAACAATGAACGAAACAAATCACCCAACGATAATCTTAAACAACGTAAATGGAGACCTAGGGGTCAACAAAGTAAGTCTTACACTTCGGAAAACTCAAAATCGGGTTCTAGCTTTGAAAATTCTAGTGACAATTGCAATGATAGCGGGTCCGATGATACATCTGTTGAATATTATACTAATGTTACTGCTTTAGATGGATACAGAGGATACAGAGGTGGCCACAGAGGACGCAGGAAATTTAACACCAGCCAACCTCGACCTGAATATGACAACAGCCGACAAGGGCTGGGATTTGGGCGTGGATACAATGGCCGCGGCAACAATTACAGTAGAGGAAGAAACTTTACTAACAATGTATCTCAAAACCTGCAAACAACCTACACAATTTCTGCTGAGAATGCTGCTGAGCAAACAGTGAATACTGATTCTACAAACCCAATTCCAACTTCCACATATTTCAACTGGTTCGGAGCGGAAAACTGGACTACGAACGAGTCACTTGCCAAAAATATTCTCCAATATGAGACAGTTACGTCGGGTGACTCGGTCAATAACTTTGGAAGCACTGAAATCATGATCAACACCAAGGGCAATGCAATCAATCACGATCTATACAGGAATCCCATAATTCCAACTGCCATGAATAGATTGATCGCGTGCATTGAATCGCTGGGAATCGAACCTGACAATGTTATTTTTAACGACAATCTTGAAAGCTCACAACTGCAGGCCGAATCAACCATCACTAGTTTATTCTTGGCAAACATTGAAGACCAAATGGCGTTCTTCAAGTTTGCATGCCACAAATTCCCACTCAATCACCACAAGTGCGTTACTGCTCGTCTACCATGGATTCGTGAATCCTGGTCACTCTTAAATGACAACAAATGGTTACTAGTACTGCCCTCATGTGATGATTTTTGCCGCAAATACGAGATGGCTGCCATTGAATTTAAGCGCGGCACCCCTACGCGCGCAGAAATGGAAAACGAGCGTGATATGCTTAACAAAACTCACCGCGATTCATTTGGTGAAAATGGTGGAAAACCAATTGGTAATTTCCCACGCTACTACTATTTCAGTATTGAAGATACTGGTGGCTTCCCCAGCAACATGGCATCTAACTGGCTTCGGAAGAACAGAATCTATGACTCCTCAACTCGACAAAAGGAATATTTTTTATCAAACAGAATAAGGCACAAGGGCACGCTCAATCGAAGGGGGTTCTTCTTCAAAGCGCCGTTTGGTAGCGCTAAACATAAAAGCAGATCAGAGCTCCCTAGCATGGATGACATGCTTTATGACGTTGAAGCCTTCCACTTCCAATTTAACAACATGGAGGAATGTCTATTCAGCATCAGGGCGGCAAAGTATTCTTGCTTCATTAAATTTTTACGAATGAGAAGTAATGCTTTGCCTGACAACTCGGCAACAATTGCTCTTACCACCAATTCCGAAAGCCTTGACATCTCCAATGCAGCTGAAAAATTTGCTAAATTTGAAAACGAAGGGCTGGCGAGGGAAGCTAAAATTAAAACGCACAGAACAAATATTGTAAGCATCACTGAAAAAATTGAGCAGCATAAAACGCAGCTGGATGACCATGTGGTTGATTTTTTGAGCCAGAAAAGAGAATTTAATGAATTTAAGGCGAAAATCAAACGCAATTATGATGACCTCAAAGAGCACAAATTATCTCTGAATGTAATCGAAGGCAAGGTGCAACGCATTTCCAGAAGCAATGATATTCTCACTGAGGAGCAAAAACTTCTTCGAATTCAGCAAACGAACTCTATAAGATGGCAGAAAAAGCTCTCTAAAAAACTTGACGAGGAGCTTGAACTCATCAAATCAAAGGATATAAATCTGCAAAAAACTGTGGGGCTTGTTGCAGAGCTGGGCAAGTGTCACGACACTAACCTACGCATTTTGGCATCCGAGACTATGAACCCAGATAGGAACCCTGGTGCAGTGTTTGATTTCTATGATGAGAAGATAATTATGACCAAAGCCCATGATGCAATTCATGCTATAAATGATGTCAAAATACAACACAATGCACTCTTGAATGAAAGGCAGTCGTATGAGAAATCAAAACCTATATCATTCATGGACTTCAACAAGGGTCACGAGTTCAGCAATGATGTTTCAGCTATCAACCATCAATACATCGAGGAAGATAGTACCTCTCTCATCAAAAATAGTGGTGGAATTGACGCTGACTCAGGCATCCCTATCACTTATTGTGCAAAAGTCTCTAATAGCAATTTCGCATGTAACTCGTCTCGCTCAACAGCAGGTTGTGCCCCTGGTCTCAGGGCTAATTTTAAGGAATCTAGTATCGCTCAAAACGCCTCTCACCCCATGAACAGCGCGCCAATCACTGTTAAATATAGTAACAACAAAACCAACTCTGAATCAGCCACTGGGGACGCTAATCTAGTTGACGGTGTGAATTATACAATTATTAAGAGTACAGTTCACGCGTCGGCTGTCGATGATGTGAACTGCGTGGTAGGCAGGGGTGTGAATTCGCCTTACTCTTTTTATGGAAAAATTGATAGTGTAAATTCGGCCAACACTTTTTGTGAAGAAGCTGCTTGTGATACTGGCTACAGGTCTGGCACCAGGTCTGGCTACAGGTCTGGCTCTGGGCTGGCTCCGCCTAACTACTTGCCGAATGCTAACGGCGAGTTTGAGTTCTGTAGAATTGTGTCTAAGAGTGGTCTGGGGGACAGTGAGTATAATTTGCGAAATGATATGCGAAATAGTTACAATAATAAAACTGTAGCCAAAAATGAATTTTGTGCCCATGCCAACCACTCGAGGGAGCATATCTCACGCTCGCTGCGCCCCTCTCTGCCTGGCCCCAATAAATCGTCCTGCTGTAATGATTCCTGCCCTGTTGAATATGAAAATACACACGTGTCGCCCACACATAACAATATGCAGAATAATCATCTTTCTTCAGGTGAAGCTATCACGCTCGACAATGTTGACACTTGTGATGCTGCTGAGCTTAACGGGCCAGTTGGAACCCCTAGCCAAATTCGAATGAAATCAATCAGTCAAGATTTATCTAAAAATGCAACGAACAGTGCTGCTGCAGTCCTGAAACGTGTCCAAACTGCAAAACGTAAATTTGATGATACCGACACTTCCCGTGCCAAGTCGATTAAGGTTTGTAGATTCGCAACAAATTGCAACGGATTGTCTAATAGTATTTATCAGGCGGCTGATGGCTCCAGCGATCGAATTAAAAATAGCACCCCTGAAGTTATTTTAATACAGGATGATGAACATCCTGAACATTTTAATCATGCGTTGAACGAGTCGGCCCTGTGCCCAACTAATGTTACTAGCAGTCAGGCGAGTGTCATCTCTGAATACTTTCATGATGACAATTACCTGACTAACATCCCGCTGCTGAACAATAGTAAAAAGCGCAGAAAGCTTAAACCTCCGTCGAAATTTTCTTGCCGCAAGCTAACGGGTGATCCCATCTCACACCCGCACCACAAGCTTTTATTTAGATATATCTGCTGTGTGCTCACTGACGCCACCGTCCAAGTGGTCGAGTGCATTCATTCGAACACTGTTAACGAGGTTCTGGTAACGCAGGACATTACGGGCAATAAAGTGATAAGTGAGCTTGCTGAGCTGCTTAACAATCTTAAGAAGCTGCAGCCGGTTATAACTAATTATGAAAGCTTCTGTGATATAGTTTCGAGTAAAGAGACCAATATTATGCGAATAGCGCTGCCTGAAATCACTTACTGCAACTTCAGTAAGATTCTCAACGTTTTTGAACAAAAAGGCATCAGCATCCCCAGCCTTAACGGTCCAGATGAGCTTGAATCACTTTTTATCCGATTCCTTGAAATTAACGAGGTAGCTGTAAGAAATGTTTTGGGCACGCATACTAAGTACAGGCAATCAACGATTGCAGATTCATTTGCTAAGGTTACTACTGGTGCCAGAAACGGTTCCACTATCTCTAATGCTGTTGCCAGCACTAATCTCAGCCTTGCTGATATAAATACTTCTACTGAACCGTATTTAAGCAGGGGGCGGACTCCAGACAATACGTGCAATGAATCAAAACGTGCAAATGACAATTTCACAGTGGATAACGATTCTGCCATCAATGCTTGCTACCCTGACCATGGTATGACTATTATTAGAAGTGAAATGTGTGTTGAACAAATAATTTCCCCGTCTAGGCAATCGGTTCATAACACAATGACAACATCTGGAACTTTTTGTCCCGATAACGTCTCAACCCAGATTCCTAGTTTTCAAAACGCTGTACCTAAAACCAAGCCTTTACAATTCGAGCAGGGTTCGGATGTGAATCTTGATAGCGTCTCAACTCTGATACCTAGGTTTCAAAACGGTGTTCCTAAAACCAAGCCTTTACAATTCGAGCAGGGTTCGGATGAGAATCTTGATAGCGTAACCACTCCTTTTATCAGAAGACCAAATGTTAACACAGGGCTTGTAGCTGAACTCTTGATGAAACAACAACAAGAGCACGACAGAGATTTCATTCTCGAGCAAAAATCGGAACAATACACCAAAACAGCTGATTTTTATGGGCACCTGCTTAAAAATAATGCAAAGCGGGACAATAGCTTACCAACCTTTGAAAAAATTAAAATTTTATCAGTTAATCTAAACTGTCCAATTAAGCAATTACCGAAAATATTTGATTCCTTCGGAGGTGCTCACATTATCTGCTTGCAAGAGCTGGACTGCAGTCCAGTGATTTTTCAAAAAAGGCTATCGTTCCCAAAGAACTACAATGCCATAATTCACGACCCTGTTCTCGTCCGCAACACTCCTAAGGTCTTTGCGGCTATTCTGATTCGCAATGATGTTGACTTTACAGTGAGGGTAAAATATACAAAAGCTCCTTTTGTCAGCATTGCTATATGTATAGGCAATGCTTGCAAAAAATCGATCTGGTTGAATGTAACGACATTCTACAGAATGCATTACGATTCAATCAAAGCGAGATCGCTGGGCATTTACGATCGTACGCTATTTCTGAACTACTTCGTCAAAAGTTTTCAAAAAATAATTCTCTTACAAACTAATGTTCTAAGTGTCCTCTGCGGAGACCTAAACTGTGATTACAAAAATCCACAAGCACAGGACTGCAAACAATTTTGCACCTTTTTCAAAATGTGTACAAAAGGGTACACTAATCACAAGTTTAGCTTCACAAATAAACCCCACAAAAGAAGTATTAATAAGTCAGCAAGCAACAACTCGAACATTGACGTCTTTTTGCTTAACGAGTTTTTTAATGTTGCATACAAGCCCTCTCTTGAGTATAAGTGTAATTCAGTAAATAAATCTAGAGCCAACAAAATCAACTACAGTATAAAACTACATGATGGTGATATCTTTGTGGGCAATGATGGCCACTCAATATTTGAAACTGACATTGATATTCAAAGTATTATTAAGGGTAACACCATCACTGCACTTGTACAAAGGACTGCTGAACCAGCGGCCATCTATGACATAGGACTTCTCACTATTGACCGAAACAGACTTGAGCTTGACAATCTTCTGCGTGAGGCGAAAGGCTTTCTTGCACTTGCTACCAACCCTGATTGGATACCGCCGTTCACCACCATACCGTACTCCAAGCACCTTGTTAACATTATGGAGAATTCAATGCTGGAGCTGATGCCAAGGGAAATTATTACTTTTAACAGGCTTGTACCGTCCACCAATTTATCATTTAAATCGAAACATATATATAATCAAATAGCTGAAATCGAAAACGCTTCATCTATTAACACTTTTAGAACTTGTAACTCGCCTGCATCCAAAATGGCAAACCCCACTACTTCTGCTCCAACCACTGCTGAATGCAATAACAGAATTGATATACTTAAAAAGGAGCTCAAGGCCCAGATTCAAAACGATCGCAGATCAAACATAAGTAAGTCTATTAACACAGTAAACCCCGTGGGAAATGATATTTTTAAAATCCACCGGCTCTATAATAAAGGTGACAAGGAAACATTCGGTCTGCGTCCAAAATTTGGCGCTAATGAGCATAAGGACCAGTTCCTCGCCTTGCAAAACAAAACTGCTATTATTTGTGATAATAAAGCTGATATGCCTGAATGGAAGGACATTAAAAATAAACTATCTGCTAAAAAAATGTTTCTGGCCGAAGTTGGTACTGACAAGTCCAACTCATTTAGGCATATTCTTAACAGCATGAAGAATAATACTAAGGGTCTTGATTCGTCCATAAACAAAATCATAATTGGTGCATGGCCAGCTGAATTGATATATTATCTAATTGAAATGTATAAAATTGACGTGGGTCTAGGTCTCTATCCTGATCACGATAAAATTAATAAGTTGGTTGCTATACCAAAGTTAGGTGCGAAAAATCAAAATTCAATAGCGGCAAACCGGATGCTCAGCGTTCCAAGCTTTTCAGCTGGACGCGACAAATGGTTGGCCGCTGGCCTTCGAAATCATTTTGAGGATAATAGCTTATTCCCAGAAACGCAGCATGGGTTCCGCAAGGATCACAGCTGCAATACAGCCATTGCTGAAGTTATGCTGTGCATAGCAAGATGTCCGCCTGGCTGGTTTATTATTTTAGTGACTATAGACTGTTCAAACGCCTTTGGAACGGTCCCGCATTATCTAATAAAAATTCGTCTTGAAAAATTGCTTGAGCCAGAGCTAGTCAGATTTATTAAAACGTGGCTATGTGATAGGAAGGGTACTGTTTTTGAAGGTGGTGAATACAGCACAATTTTTAATCTGATCGACTTCGGCGTTCCTCAAGGGGGTGCGCCATCCCCTGTGGTGTTTACTGTGATGCTGGGTGACCTCTGTGAAATGATTAATAAAAAGGACAAACACACTAATATCACTATTTTTGCAGACGACATAATTGGCGTGGTCTGCCGCCCAACACTTGCTGAGGCCATGTCAGCGGCGCAGGAACTAATTGGAGATGTTGGTAACTGGACAGTTGCCCGCGGTGTTCATATATCGTTTGAAAAAACGATGTTCACAGTTTTGGGTAAGAAACATTCCCCTGACCTTGCTATAGGATCCAATTTAATTAAATGTGAACCTGATCTCAAATATTTGGGGGTCAGATTCAACTATATGCTTGAGTTCAACAGTCAGATTAGCCATATAAAATTTGCATTAATAAGAATAAGAGCTGTAGTCAACAATATTAAATACAAAGGGGGGGCAACTGACTTACTGACGCTCAGCAGGAGCCTCATTTACGGAGTTTTAAATTACGGGCTCAATATAATGCCACAGTTCAAATATGAAACATATAATAAGATATCGTCTCATATTGTTAACATACTGTGTGATATCTTGGATGTCAGAAGCGTCAGCAGCTGTAAAATTTCCTATGCAAGGGCCTTCAAACTCGTGGGATGGCCTGATCCACTTAACCTTCATAAAATGAATACGCTACTATTCATAGGGAAAATACTATATCTGGGTAAACCTTTTTATGTCTACAATGAGATAGTCAAAATGTTTTTAAATAATGACAGGAGCTCGAAATGGATTAAAAATAGAGTGATATGCAAGTCAGGATTTCCTGTTTTCGCTGCGTCCCCTCCCAATGAAATGTGCACTAAACAATTCCCGTATTCGGCAAAGGACTGGTTCAATGATCTACCGATCTTTATCAAACGATACTTGGGTACCAAAATCTTTAACGCCTTTGTCAAAGAACATTTCAAGAATATGTGTCCCCATCGCGCTGGGAAGCCAAACTGTGGTTTCTGCAGAACAAACCTAGCTATTCTTAGAAAAGCAATTGAGGAAAAAACCGAATTCAAATCAAATGGATGCTCTGTAATTGCTCACCTTATTAGAAACACTAGTGGAAAATTCACGTGCCGCAAATTCAGTACAATTCAAGACTTCTTAATTGGGGAACTTAGAAACTACCCTATGCCACCTGATAAACAAAATGCGACTGACTAACACTTTCACGTTAATTAACAGACAGGATCCTGAACATCTTCAGCCAAAATCCAGGTACGAGTGTACGGTAATTTTTAGACTATACTATGTTTTTGTGGTTGGAAATCTTGCGTTTGTGCTAGCTATAATTTAAATTTTGAAGTTTATTCTACGCCTGTGCTAGCTATAATTTAAATTTTGAAGTTTATTCTACGCCTGCGGTCAGCTAACTGTAGTTTAAAGAGTAAAGTTATGGTCG
>SCLE01251487.1:0-13076 GCA_004367955.1 Bathochordaeus stygius | reverse complement strand
ATCTTGTTTTATATAGTTAATTTTAATTTTAGATCTACAGTCAACAAGCGTTGGATCATTTACATTTTGAGTTGGTTATGGGGGCTTTGGCTGAGCTTACCTGTGAAGTGGATTGCCTTATGGAAACGTTGGATTAAGCGATTTATATTCTGTTTAAAAGGTAATTTTCCTAGATTTTGTTAATAAGTTTACTGGGGGATATGTTACTTGATTACATTTAAGTATCTGTTTTAGCCCTTTGAACGGACTGTTGGTGTAATTGGACTGCTAATCCTATCGAGCTACTGCACTGGTGGAGGAGATTATTTTGATTGTAGCTTGCTGTTTGGAGGGTTATGCTAGGTGGAGTGAGATCTTGTATATAGTGGTGAGTGTTATACTGTTTTACTTCTGTTTAACGTTGTGGCATTTAGTGTTTGTTTTATTGGGTTAGATAGGGATAGGTTTGTTATAAACCCAGTTAATTTGATTTTTAATTATGATGGCACCCTATTTGATGGTGTTTAAGTCATTTTATTGGTTAATTAGGCATTTTTGGCTTTTAAGATCAGGGAACTTTTTAGCGGATACCATTATAATTTGAAAAGTTTCGCTCTGAGTATAGGTTTTTGGTTAATAATTTACATTTAAGTTGCTGTATACGAAAGAAAGGTCATCTCGACGCGGGTGTTGTGCTATGGATTTGTAACCCGATATGGTGGGAATCATTGTGCTAGAAAGATTTGGACAAGGGCGGACTTTGAGACGGTTTTGGCTGGGATAACTGCCATATGATACGTGGCGAGAGTTTCTTTTACCTGCCGCTATTTTTTACTGAATTATTATTATAACAATGCATGTTCATATGATTGTATGTTCGCTTAAGTTCCCGTGTTCGATTAATTTTAAGCCTTTGTTTATTGTATTCAATGATTTATTATTTCCTCTTTTAAACGATTTTATTATTTATAAAATTTTTTTATAAAAATTGCCTTTATGGATGCTTGTTACTGACTGCGAATTGACCGTGAGGGAACCTAGCCTACTGGTCAGAAGACCAGGCTGAAAAGCACTTCGCTTTAGGTGTAGGGTGGAGTATCGTGATCATACAAATCTGATTTAGTTGCATTGTAGTTAAATCAGATTTGTATGATACTCACCTAGAGGACTCCCGTTTGGGAGGTGAGAAGTGACACATGGTTCGCATGATTTAGAGATCCGGTAGAGAGACATAACCTCCTTCACAGTTATGTTGATCAGCCTAGAAAGATTTGTTTCGTGCGAATTATGAGGAGATGCTTTGAATGGTAAAGTTGCTTCACGGTTTTAGTAGCAGTCATTTGTTTTTATTTAAACGCAGCTAATTTATCTGATATTTAGAATTCCTAAATATAACATTCACAGGGTGGCGAGCAGAGCATCGCAGGCTTAAAAAGCCCCCACCCTGGGTCCCTAACATGTGCGCATCCGTGTTAGGGGATTAGAATGTTTAGAGTCGTGGGCAGCAAATCATAAAGTGCTCTGGCTTTTGATTTAGACGAAAATTTGCCTATTTTAATTCATTTATGTTAAGACCTATGCCACATTGCGTTAATATTTATTATTGTTTAATTATTTCTTTTAAATGTGTGCTATTATTCAGTGATTTGGCAAAATACGTGTGTTTTGGTAGTTTCTCGTTTACTTGTTAGAAAATTTTTATGATATACTACTGTTTTTATTTTTGGTGTTATTTGAGTAAAGAAAATTACTGTTTTTGTTTTAATTGCTTTGGCGTATGGTGGGGAGAGTTTTATATTGAATCAAAGCTGAATGGAAAAGATGGAGAGGAATAATATTGAAAAACGCTGATTGGGAAGATGGAAAGGAAATAAACAGGAAATAAGGACAATACTTGTTCATGTACCTGTAAGGTACTACCGTTTTTTACATTTTATGAGACGAGCTTGTTTGTTTATACCATTTGGGCGGATTTTGTTATTTTTTAGATGTCAAAACCCCAATGTTTTAGATTTATTTTGAGATTTACTTTTCGATGAGATTGTTTCGATGAGATTGTATGTTTTGTTATGACGTTTTTGTTGACCGAATTGCGTCCGTTTAATTTAACGTTTATATTTGAGTAAGATTTTGATTAATAATTAGGTCGATTTTTTGCGTTGATAGAACGAAGTTTTACCACCGAGTTTTTTATTTTTGTATTTTTTGAATGCCAAAACCTAACGATTTTCTTTATGGATGAAACTTGTATGTATTATTAGGACGTTTTGTGTTGACCGAATTGCGTTGGTTTTATTTAATGTTTTTATTTGAAATAAGATTTTATTTGTATAATTGGGCCGTTCTATTGCATTGACAAAACTAACAACATTTGCCCATAAAAACTACAAGAGTTAACGATTTTCTCTTGCTTTAGGGTTTTATTTGGAACGCTTTAAGATTTTATTTAGAGTGGGATTCTGTTAGTGGTACTAAGGCGGTTTTTGTTATTCCTTTAGTTGAAGACAAACCATTGTTTTTGTTTAAATTTTGCGATTTTATTTTTATTTTTTGGATGGACTTTTGTATGTAATGTTAGGACATTTTAGTGTGGACCTGGTAGCTTTAGATTATTTACCGTTTTTATTTGATGTAAAATTTTAAAAATATATATATAATTAGGACGGTTTTTGCGTTGATTGAAAATATGGTTTACCCATATGGCTTCCCAGCTACCAGATTAAACTATTTTATTTAATTTTAATTATTTTATTTTGTTTAATTTTAATTTTAAAGTTTTTATTTTGAATGGGGATTCCTATGTAGTATTTAGGCGGTTTTGTGTAAGCTGAATAGCGTTTATCTATCAATTGAGGGTTTTATTTTAGATACGATTTTGTTTGTGGGTGAATTTGCTCCTAGTTAGTAGCCTAATTTGCTCATTGTGCTAGGCGGTTTGAACATAGGATTAGTTTGGTTATTATTAGTTTTAGTGGGGGCGCTTAGTGGTTTGTTAGAAGGGGGTTGTTTATTGGCCCATGTGCATTTGTGGCCCGGGATGATATTCAGCGTCGCTGTAAAGGGGGGAATTGCTTTTGTTTTTCGTAGAAGAAATATATTGGACTTTCTTATTATTAAAAAATACAAAGGTAGTGATTTATTTTCCGGGATGCGTTCTTATAGTAACTATATTTTATTTTCAATATGGCCGTTGTTATCAATTATAACGAGAAAGAAAATGCTTTGAAAGGATGATGGTGCAGTTGATATATGGAGTACTGCCCTGCATTGTTTGGCTTGAATATTGTTCATACGAGCTTATACGAAATTATGGTGTATAATGTTTATATATATATTTTGCAGGTTCGTTGTTTTAGGTAATGCGGGACATATTTCATATTGGGTTAAGACCTCTAAAGTTATTTAGTATTTTTATTATGCGGGTTTTTAGGTGAGGGATGATATTTTTGACCATACGCGTGCCGGTTTTGATTCTTATCATTTTAAGGGGGGGAGAAATTGTCTAGTGGTATTTGGTATTCGCTTAGGTCAATAGTAGTTGCATCTTTTTGTTTTAAGCAAGATTTGCAGTCATTTTTTCCCGCCCTGTGGTTACATATTGTATCAAAATGTTTTCTTATGCGTGAATTAAAGTCATTATAACCAATTAACCTTCGAAGGTTGTAAGGTAGTGAATTAAAACTTTTTATACCGTTAAAGGGAAAGAGTTTTTTGTTATGCGGTTTATTGGTTGGGCATTTTAGGATAGGTGAATCATAGCAGAGGTTAGCGGACTTAAGGTTGGAAAGGAAATTTTTATTTGAACTGCAGTAAATTAAGCTTTTGCAAATACTTTTTTTGATATTAATAGGTTCATTATTCCTTATCACTTTATTCATGAACAAAATTATAGCTCTGTGATGCGTTTTTTGTGGGGCGGGCCAGTTTACCGCGTCGTACAAATCCTTGTAGGATAATCGATTTTTATAATCACTATTGTCTATTCTTAGTATATCAGTTATTATTTGGGTAATTTGTTTAGATAGGCTGTTGTATTTTGCATTTGTGAGGGTGGGGAGTGCTTCTAAACCATAGTTGTAATTGCCGTAGATCTGGGAGCGGGCTAAATTTAGTACTTCTTTAGGACCACCCGCGTGCATTATATGGTTGATTGAGGCACGATGCTCGTAGATTTTAGTTTTAACAAAGTTGGTTTGAGCTGTAAAGTCTAAAAGGGTATTAAATCTAATACCAAGATAGCGATTTTTAAATTTATGCGCAATTTGGATTCCGTTATCGAGTTTAATATTTTCACAGTGTATAGTACCTATAATTGCGAAAGATGTCTTTGGATATGATATTTCCACGCCGTGATTTTCAGTCCAGTTTGCTAATTTATTCATCATTTTGGTAGCAGCGGCTCGAGCTTCAGTAATTGTATCGCGGCATATGACAGCGACAAGGTCGTCTGCAAATAAAAATGTTTTAGTGTTAGGTTTATCCTCTTCGTCAATAATATCCCCAACCCCGGCTATCATTAGGGAGAAGATTAAGGGAGAGAGAGCACCTCCTTGAGGTACCCCATTACTGGGGAGTTTTATTTCATCACTTTTAGCGCCTTTTTCAATAATTACCCCTCCTCGGTTATCCAGAAGTGAAACAAGATAGTTATATATATTTTTTGAGACAATTTTTTCTAGTCGTTTTTTGATGAGATCGTGTGGGATGGTTCCAAAAGCGTTAGTAAAATCCACAAAAATTAATAGTTTGACCATCTTTTTAGGTTTACTAGAGATAAAGGTTTGTATGTCAATAAGTGCGGTAGAGCAAGAGAAATTAACACGAAAACCGTGTTGGTTATCAGGGATTAATTTTTTCTTTTTGGCCTTTTTCTGCAAGTTGGCTGCGGCGAACTTGCCTCTTATTGAGGCAGTAGCACCAGGGACTGATAGAAAACGGTTTGCTTTAATAGACAGTTGGTCTTTAACTCCTAGTTTGGGAATCGCCACAATTTTGTTAATTTTATCGTAATTTGGAAAGGCACCTAGTTTTATATCAAATTCCACCATTTTTCGTAAGTAGTATAGGGTTTGTTTGGGCCAGCTAGAAAGCACTTCTTTATTTAATAGCGAATTTAGACCCTTAGTTTTATTTTTAAGGCTTGATATTAGTTTATACATCGAGTTTGCTTTAGAGTTCCCTTTATCGTTTAGTATTAGGTCGTTGTTACATAATTTATCCTTTTCAGGTAAGTGGGTCCAGTGATCAATGTTGTCAAATTTAGTTTTGTTTGAAGCTGTAGAGTTTTGTAAGCCTAAGAAGTAATCTTTGAGTTCATTAGCAGAAAAATTCCCCCTATTGCCCATAGCGCTTTTGTCTTTCGAGTTAAATTCCCTGTTAATTCTAAAGATGTCATTTTTATTTAATTCTTGAAAGCTAAGTTTCTTACTTTGGAAGTATCTTCGATCATTATTGGCCATCTTTCGCAGTTTTTTCTTGAGCAATTTTTGATATTCCTTTAGTGAGGGGTTGGCAATCTTAAAAGTTTTTAGCTGGGTATTAGTTCTCCTAAGATTTTTGGCAACTGCAATAGTATTGGGTGATAAATAAGTATTTATAGATTTCTTGTTTATTATGATTGTTTTGGTAGGCATAATATTCCGCATTGTGTTTTCAAGTAAATTATTAAGTTCAAGCGAGAAAGGTACAGTGTGTGCACTTGGAAACCAGTCAGTGTTATTGGAGCGGTCTAGTTCTTTGTTCGCGTCGCAGATCAGTTTATCGAGTTTTGGTCTGGCCAGCTCAAGCGCCATGGTTGCAGCATCATATATTTCTTCTGGTGTACACTTTTGATTATAGGTGAGCTTAGTAATATTTTCATTTTGTATCACATTTGTTCTGAAAACAGCAGTTAAAATGGCATGACCGTCGTTAGAACAGAAGCTAGGACCGTCAAAAAGATCTCGCTCGTAATTGTTGTTAAAACCTTTGATATAAAAAATGTCAATATTTGAGGGGGTGAGGACTCCCGTGCTGGTCCTTTTATTCGGAATATTTGTGCTCTTATTTTGATGATTATCGTAGTAGTATATTAAACCTCTAATTTTACCACATAGTTCCTTATTGTCTTGAGGTCTGGGTTTGTCAATTGTTAAGTTAAGATCTCCCGTAAAAATAGCTGGGACTTTAGCTTGAATATTGCATATTTTTTCAATGATTTTGATGTAGAAATTGTTATGTTGGGTTGCATTATATAGGCCTAGAGCTTTTGATTTTTCGCTGTTAAGTTGTGTTCGATAGATAGTGGCAACATTGAACCCAAGGGCAAAATTGCTTTTAGATAGTTTAACAAAAATGCTGACACGAGGGGCCGTTTTATTTTTAATGGAGACTAGCAGTCCACAGTCGTTTCTTACTAGGATCGCTGATAGGATTGTGGGGTGGTTGTGGATTATTATAGGTTCGTGGGTGTATGCCGTATAATTGGCAGGGATAATCAGCTTTTTGGAGAGGAGGAGTGGATTAATATTGAGTTCTTGAATACAAATTATATGTGCGTGTGAGAAATGATCAAAAAGTTTTGGCAACTGGTGTCTGGGTTTGTTTAAGTTTACTGAGATTATAGTTAATTTGCTCATTTTATTTAAATTACGTTTTATATTTTTGAGGTTTATTTTCTTGGGCGTTATGTCTGAGGTATGCTGAATAGTATTGGCACCTGTATTATCATTGTTGGGCAAAGTTCTGGGCGGAAAAATATAAAAGCGTTCAATATTTGTAGCGTCTGTATTCGCTGTACCATTAATGTTAGCGATATTGGGTGACATACCTTGTGTGCTATTAATAGAGAGAGTGAAATTGTTTGGCAGAGCGTCTTGACTATTGTGTATTAGGGGTGTGGAAGCCCGGCTTATTTCCTTTCCGCTCAGATCTGGTTGCAGGACGTCCGTCTCGCATTTGCGCGTTTGCTCTTTCAGCGTTTTCAATTTGGTTGACATGCTTATTTGCGGTTCATTTCGTAAATATTTTGGTAATTTAACAGGCCGATTGTTATTTTTACGGTTAAAAACTAAGTTTAGGAACCTAAACTGATTGTTATATTCGGTGATATTGTGCGACATTGACGTTGTATTAATATTTTCATGTTGTAGAGTGGGTGGGTCATTATTGTCAGAGAAACTACTATTAATGTCAAGGAGCTGAATCATAATTTCGTATAGCTCATCTATGTTATGCAAAGCTGGAATTTGCATTTCGTTCTGGTCAAGAATGGCGAGGATGATGCTAAGCATTTTGCTGGTGATTGGCGGAAGCGCTATATTTTCAATGGAATTGTGGGAGTTTTCACTGACTATATCATAATAGTTGTTGTAGTCTCTGATGTAGGGTTCGAAGTTTTTTAAGTTTTCGAGAAGGATTGCGACTTCCATAATGTCGACTTCATTTGGATCAAAGGAATAGTTATTTATCGAACTATAGTTAGATGAAAGATTGCTATAGTATTTGGATACTGCTTCAATAGTGATTTCAGGTATAACTAAGCAGAGAAATTTATATTCCAGAATTTCGCTGCTCGTGCTTATATTTTTGTGTTTTTGGTCAGATGTGAAGGTGGGCCAGCCCATGGCTTTGTTGCATTTTTTACGTAGATTGATTACTTTTGCAGATTCGTTTGTAATGGAGATGTTTTCAAAAGCGTTGGTCGTTTTATGTATGCCCGAGAGAGGGGGAGAATGGCTAGTATTAGGTGGATGTTGTGCCTTACGTGAATTATCATAACATTTGGGATTTCTATTAGAAGTATGCATTTTGTTTACCGGAATAGTTTTAATATGATAATTTACCGCGACCTTTTTATTAACCTGATTTATCGGATTATCCTTTTCATTAGGACTGTTTGAAGCTGCACGAAATCTTTTAAGTGACTCATTAGTATTGTTTTCTTTAGCTTTATCGACGTCAATGTCAGGCGAGTTGGCGATGGTCGGTGGCGCTGGCGGTGGTGGCATGTTTATGCTAGCATTATTGATTAATTGGTTATTTGGAATGCTTTTATCATTATTGATGCTAGGTGCAGCTCTATTTTCAGGTAAAGTTGTATTACTAGAGTCACTGTCGATTGTAATTGTCCCTGGAGTAGCGGGAGTAGGGGCAATAAGATTTTCGGCTTGTTCAGTATTTCCAGCTTGTTCAGATATAGCTATATTAGAAATTATGGTTGGGGGTATAGTGATTAACTTATTGTTACCTTTGGGTTCACTTATAAGAGGAGTGCAAGAAGTGTTATGCGCTATTTGGTTTTGTATTGTGCTTTCAAATGCTGCTTTGTCGACAGTTTTAATACGGATGTCAGTGGTTGTCGAGGCGCTTTCAATGGATTCATGCTCACGGTCTTGTAGGCGACCAAGCCCAGAATAAAAAGCGGGGTTTGAACTGTCAAAACTTATCTTTTCGCGTGTACTTATAAGTTTACTCTGTGCAGCGTAAGCACCAATAGTTGCTTTGTTTTGCGCTCTCCAGGTGTTGCCCATGTGGACAAAATTTTTTATTTGCGACTGTAGACCTGCTATAATTGCAAGAGAACTAGTTTGTTCGTTAAGTTCAAAAACCTTGTTGAAGTCATGATCGATATCATTTGGTGATTTAAGAACAGTTTCTTTAGCGAGCAATCTAATTTGATTACCAACTATGTTGGTCTTGGTGCTAGTTATACAAAGGTTGTGTTCACTGGTGTTTAGTCTTTGATGGAGTGATTTGAACTCCATCATTGCCTCAGCCCACTTGGTATCATTGGTCGTAGAAACGGTTTCAAGTTTGTTAATAGTGGCCGCACAGAAGTTTTTCTGGTTTACGATTAAGCTTGTGTTGGCTTTAATATTTGCAAACATTTGATATGCCGTATCCTCAATTTTCTTATTGAGGGATTGGTTAATCATATCCAGTTCTTTTTTAATGTCATGATGAGGGTTAGGCGCTTTTTCAGAGACATCCATTTTGTTCTCATTATAATTGGTTGCATTGTTGTCAGCTATAACCTGGGCGGATTGGGCGATCTGGTGGCTAGGACCTGGTAGCGTGGTGCAAGGTTTGCCGTGATTAGCGGGTATTCCAGAGTAAGTTACAGTTGTAGGAACACTGTGACAGTTAGCGTTTGAGCAGCATGATTGTATATTATTAGCGTTGTTGATCTGACATACAGTGGGCGCATCATTAACACCTCCATCTTTGGGTAATGATTGCATTTGGTCAGGTCTTAAGCTATAATATTTGCGCAACATGTTGTATCTAGCGTTGATAGATACTCTAATTCCTTCTATATCGGAGTCATATTTATAGAAGTCGTCCGGATGATCCATATAAACGTCGGTCATGCACGGGAGATCCTTGCTCATGGAAATTTTTGCTTTACCAACAGGCCTTATAAAGAGTTTACCACGACGCGTGAGCTGAGCCCGTCTTGACCTTGAGTTTTTCCGATGAATATATTTTTGAAAAACTGTGGCATCAAATTGAGCGTTGATAGAGCGGAATTTTGAAGCTTGAAAGGAGACACTTCCGATGGTGTCGTCGAATTCGAATTTAAAATATTGGGGTAGTGAGCCAATGTTTGATTCGCGTTTTGCTTCATTATAGCTTTCGTTATGGATAGCTGAGGTGCGCTCTATTTCATTTTCAAGCTCGTGCACATCAACCCCTCCAAGTTTGTAAAAGTATCTGGCTTTATTGTAGATTTCACAGAAATCCCTGCAGCTTGGTAGGGCAAGGATCCATCGGCCTTCACCATCCATGCTCCACGCTTCATTTATGAATGGGAGGAGGGCCGTGATGGCTTTATGAGATTTATTCGAGATACGACCGTGAGCGAATTTGTTTAGCGCCATGGCATCCATAAAGTGTTTTAGCCTAAGGTTATGGATACGCGAGTTGGGACCAATTGATCTGTTATCATCCATGTCGTTAAAAAAGACATCTTCAGGTGCGATTTGACATCGTTCAAGGTTGACAATTAAGCGATTCATGAAGATAGGTTTTAACTTAAAATAGAGCATATCTTCAAGAGATGAATAGCCCTGTAACATGGGATCATCCGAGTTTTTCATAGCTTCCTCGGTGTCAAACTCAGCTATAGTTTCGGCCTGCGTAGAGACGCGAAAGTTTTTGATTTTTGCAGCGCGATTGAAATCAGGGCGGAAATTGTCAGCTTGATACCAATTATAGAGCGGAATGTACTCATTGTAAGTGTTATCATTTTCAGTATTATTTTCGAATTGGCGTGGTTTGTAGCTGTTGTTGTTCCATGTACCATGATTGGAGCTCAAGCGACTACCTGATTGCCTCGAACTAGGACGGCTGTCATTATTGCTACTTCTACGGTTTACAATGTTATGACATTCTATACTCGCGTTATATATGGTATTGTTGTTTTTAGATGGCTTAAAAGGGTTTTTGCACAGTGAGGTTATAACCCTTTCTGAAGCAGGTCGATCATTTAAGGGAGAGCTGCAATGAGGAGGTATAATAGCGTTATTTTGTGTTTTTGCGATTGTATGTGTAAAGGGTGCATTTCGACAAAAAGCGTGTTCACCAGCATTAGTAGACTTTTGTTCCATGGAACATTCCGAGTGCGCTGGTCTGACATAAGAGTATCTGGACAGAGTATGTTGTAAATGTGTGGAAATAGCATATTTATTAGCGGAGGGTGGATTGTTAATAAGAGCGACTTTATTTGCGATTGTATTAGTGTGTTGATCTTTCATAAAATTGTAAACTGCCCTATGATTATAATTGAATTTATTATAGTTATTGTTGGACACCTGATGATTATCGTTACGTGACGCAAGAGATGAAGGGCGCTGAAATTGTTGATTGTACTGCTGACCGCTAGCGTAGTTGTGGCTATTATTGAAATTTGAGTCGCTTCCAGAGTAACTGTTATCCCAGTATCTCGAGTTTTGCTGCTGATCATATTGTTGGTACTGGTAGTTGGGATTAAATTGATGACTGTTTTGATGGGCGTTATTCCTTGGCTGGTTGCTTTTGGGTATGTCGTTGCTGTGGCTGAGACCGCCGTTGTTATGATTATTGTGATAGCCAGAATGCCGAGAGTTGTTGAAATCACCGTTATTGAAAGTTGGTTGTTGTTGGTATTCATTTGTATGTTGGCCGCGGCTGTTATAGTTTTGATTGTCGGGCTGATGTTGGATTCCGTTATAGCTATTATTGTTCCAGTTGTTTAAAGGTGCGTTATTCATAGACTGCGGCGCGTTGTTCCGATTGTAATTGTTGCCATAGTTATGTTGTCCTAGACGTAGTTTTTTAGAAAATTGGGTTGCGACACTTTATTTTAGGGGGGAAGTGATATTAAGTAGACTAAGGGGAAGTTTGGAGAAATAGCTTTATTTGAAGTATTGATGCTTACTCTGACGTTGCTGGTCTGGATTTTGAGCATGCTGATTATTACCGTCATTTGTACCATATTGATTTGTGCTACCCTGTTGTGAATTACTGTATCGTCTCATTTGAAACTATTGACTCAGACTAATTGCGAAATAATAAACTGCGGGTTAGGAAATAGCTGAACTAACATGACTAAATAGCTGAACTAACATGACTAGGTTGTGTTTTAACTAAGATTGAATTTGTTATATTTAGAATAATGGCAGCTGGACGGTGATATCATGCAGATGCATTAACTGCGTTCAGTTGAGGGAATGGAATTTAACAGTGACACAGATGACCAGAAAAAGGTTTCTTTAAAGCGAGCGTTGGATACTGGTTTATACAGAAGTTAGTAAGTTTTTATTTTCTCTTAGGTAAAGACTCTTGATTACTGTGATGGATTGCAGATTTTTGTGTAACGAGCCGGAGCGAGAAATACTTTTCGTGATTGGTCAAGTTTTAATTTGTGCAATTTGTATGATAGCGAGGTACAATTGCAAACGAAACAACGGACGAGCGGATTTGATGAGTCAATTTTGGTGAATGGATACCAACTTACATTTTCCTACAGCTCACCTACTACCACATACCATACTACATGAAACAAAATTCCTGTATACTCACACAGACAGAGGGGTCAGGTCAGAAACAACCTCTTCATTGCAAACGGAGTTTATAAGCTTACGTCAGTTAGCGTTTAAAAGGTAAATTTAGCGAGATATTTGGGTGGCGTTAACTGTGGGAAATATCATTTAATTTATTGGTTGCGTTTCATTCATATTTCTTCATGGACTTTAAGTCCGTTTAACATATTGGTGTGGACCTCCACACTCAACTTCATGTTAGTTTGTTTCGTAACAGATTCACATCAATCAATCGCATTGGGTAGGGGAGACTGGATTTATCATTGTAGAGAGTACTGGCGTATTTGTTAAATGCCAGTACTTGTACCAATGATGCAAAAGTGTTTTGTGAGAGGTGAATTCTGGCATAAATATTGAAATAGGAGTCATTGTGTAACCTGTTGTGTACTAACATTTTTATTACATAGAACTAGATAGTAACGATTTTTCTCCATCAGTTTCTGGTGTAGTTGAGATCCATTGGAGTCCGCATCTCTCTTTAGTTGTTTCTCTCGGTCCTATAACAGTAGCACACTTTTACCTAGATTAAAAGACGAAAAAATAGCAAAAAATGAAAAACGTGTGTGCACACGACTATTAAAACACGGACTCCCTATTAAAACACGGACTCCCTATTAAAACACGGACTCCCGTGACTAGTGCAAATATAAAAATACAGTTTTCACGGCTCTAATTGAAGTTTTGGATTAAAATTACACGCAAACGCTTGCGGTAAACAGAGGGTGCATAGTCCACCTTTAGAAGTTAAAATATTTTACATACAAACATGGGCACGCTTCCACGGGAACTAATGTTGATAATTGTTCATAACAATAGGTTCATGTAGCAGCATGCTACCACGGGAACCCATTTTTATCATGTTTTATCAATATGAGTTCACGTTGCGAGTGTAGGCAACGGGAACCCCTTTTTAATTATTATCGATAAAATCGATTATTTTTAAACTGGAATATCGCTTCGCAATAATGTTGAAAATATCTGAAAATTGAGGAGTGCATAGACTTAATATAGATGCGTATTCGTATTTATTTTCAC
>SCLE01250384.1:0-13122 GCA_004367955.1 Bathochordaeus stygius | reverse complement strand
TTTATTCATGGCCCCGCACTACTGGTAACCAGATTATTGGTGGACCTGATGTTACCAATGCGCACCCTCGACACCACAACTGACGACATGAAATTTTTCATGGGTTCCCGTGTTGTCGAGGTAATGAAGATGATGGAGAGCTTGCGCCTATCCCTGCAAAAGTTTACAATACAGGTACGTTCTTTTCAAAATTTAACGGTGTACGAGATAAACGTAATAAATCAGGCACCAATTCACTCACCTTACATTTTAGTATTAAATCTTCTCCCATTTACTATTTTATTTAAGTCTACCATCTGTCAGTGTAACGACTGCATGGCTTGCGCACGCGCCGGCAAAATGACAAATGGTGCTCTGCATGGATTCTTCTACGGAGAGTTGGGGAATTTGCCCCATTCAGTGAAGGTACACCGCGCTCGAATATCAGCCGCGTACTACCATGCACACGTGCCTTTGCTCCACCCCCAAATTATTGTCGAACGAATATACCCGTTCAAAACATTGGGTATATTAAAGCGGATGTCGGCTCACTTGGAGGTACTATGTCAATTCATTTTCTATCACTTTCAGCAGTTTAGAAGTAGTAGGTTCACAAAAAATTTCACATAAAAAATTTTTTTCCACATAACAGCAGCCAAATACCCTCAGATTTTCGGATGAGTGAAATGCGCCAAAAAAACAAAAAAACAAAAAAAGCAAACAACAAAAAATAATATTTACAGCGGGTTAACAGCTTCAAACATCATTCAGCTCAGTTCAAGCCATTTGCATTTTTAAACCATTTTCACAGTTTTTAAACATTTTAAACTTGTAACATTTCAATTTTCCCGAGAATCGTTAGAACCCTTTCCAAAAGATTGAACGCTATTTTAGGGTTATTCCTATTATATGCATTTGATGTCAAATTAGATTACTTGCGCCTTGAAATGTAATAGCAAATGGCTCAGACTGAGCTACTACATTCCTTCCATTTTATAATATTCATTTTTTCCAGGCATCATAAATGTGCACAACACTGTGCATAAATGGTGCCAAGTGAGTATTACTGACAATTACTGACATTTTCCGCATTATCCTATTTTAAAATATAGTTTTCACTTCCCTATCGGTATATGTTTTTAAATTTTATCATCATTGTTGTCAAAAAGTATAATTATAATTATAATTATATAATCCTTCGCCTGTTTCCATCATTGCCATTTTTAGTGCAATTCCAGTTTCTATCCTTTTCCAGTCCTTTCTTTGATGAAATTGTGTTTTTAACCCCATTTATTCATAGTGAATCCATTTCACACACGTCCAACAGGTTCTCCATTTTCCTTTTTGGATTATATATTTTTGTGTTTTAAGGTGTATACCTTTTCAATTAGATATTTTTAACTTATTACCACTGTATTAATAATAAAAAACTTTGCATTTTTTATTTTTAATTCCTTTTTTCCAATTACCGGTCCATTAAATTTGCGGGCCAACTCAGCATGATATCTGGAAATCCGAATTACCAGTTCAGATGTCCGCTTGGATTTTACCGGATTTGGCGGATTTCCGCGGTTCCTCACATATTTATAGAAACATGTCAAATTTTGTGGAAGGGTGCTACACGTCCCCTTAACATTAAATATCGGCAAGTATACTGACAGGCAACTCAGGAATAGTGAGCTATATTTATTTATTCATTTGGCCCCTATACATATGTGAAATTTTGTTCTGTTCCTAATATATTTTCAATTCAAAAGGTTTTGTAATTCTTCGTTTAGAAATTTCGAAAATTCGAAAATTACATTTTCATTTTCCAATTTTTATTTTCCAATTTTTATTTCAGTTTACCGGTAGTTAAAATTTTACTTTTTAAATTAATTTGAACTACAATTTAACACCCCATTTCAGGATTACACCGTGTCGCCCATATTTGGTTTCACCAACCTGGTAGTCCTACTAGAGGTATTACCATTATATCTCTGGGATATAACTGGTAACGCCAACCATGTGCGCATTTTAGTGGCATGTATCCAGCGCTGCGTTTTCCAGCTACTGACGGTGCATTTCCATTCGGGGCACGTTGATATGATGGGGTTTTCCCGCCGCTATGCAAAAGTGCGTCGCCTATTGTACAGAATCACCCCCCGCCTTAGACCTATAATGGGACAGCTACAAATGGTTCGCCTTGCATTGGTTACGGTTTGACCTGGGTACCGTTTACGTGGAAGGGGAAGACGTCACTGATGTTGTTACGAGGCGGTTATTGAACCACCAGAACATCCCCACTTCATTTCACAGCGCCATGCACCACCTGAATATTCCTGGGCCCTACGTGTGCACTTTTATTCGTCAAAAGATAACGCACCAGCATTATCCCGACGAAATGGATTCGCAATCACCTGGGCAGGTCACAGCAGCTCTCCAACACGCACCACCTCCACTTGAATATAATATAAATATGGCCCTGGTGCCGTGTTGGGAGCATACCGAGATCTGCCCCGTTTATATGGTGTCGTCCAGCCAAACCCAGGTGAAACATAAGGTAATATTATAAACCCCATTTCATATAGCCCGTTTTTCAGCTATTCAGATTACAGGTAGCCTTTTAACAACAAATATTTTCATTGTTTTCATTGTTATCAATTTTTCTTATCTCAAACTGTTCAGACCCGATCCATTAAACGTGCAAGGAACGAATAGGCACCAGCACCTGCAGATACAGGTAATATTAACTATAGTAACTTAAAACATATTTGTTGACACAACCATGTGCAGAAATGGTGCCATCTGAATATTACACCCGCCTAGGAGTAAAACTGATACACCGTTTGCGTGCTTTCGCATTTTAATGCTTTCTAATTATATATTTTAGATAATTATACATTCACGGGCAAAGGGTAACCTATCAGACACTATTCATCAAACACCATTCCTCAACACTATTCAAATACCATTCATCAAGCAGACTCATCATTCGTCGCCGTCCGAATCATGGCTTCCGTATCAAGCTGTATATAGCAACATATAAAAATTTTTTTACTGTTTTTTACGCCTTCTTTGCGCATTTCGTCCCTCTACATTTTTGTGTGTTTCAAATTTTACCCTTAGCCTTTATCAAAAATAAATATCACTCATCGAAAAACACCGAAGTTTGCCTTTTTTATGTCTACAAAATTATATCAGATTCAGTTATTTTATCAAACTATGTCAATTTTACCTTTAACTTTTTGGATTCAGTAAACCTCCCATTATTCAAACGGTTGCATTTTTGCATTTGAAACAAATTTTAAAATATGAAGGATCATAAAACTTTTAGAATATCGGCTCCGACTAGCAATCTCAAAAATTTTTGGAACCACAAATTTCTATATTACGATCACACTATGTCAATTTTCGTTTAATTTTAGCTTCGGTAGACCTCCCGTAATTCAATACTGTTAATGAGTTTTTGTTATAACAAATTTTCGAATATGCAAATATCGGCTCCGATTAGTAGTCTCAAAAGATTTTTTTGCGAACCACCAAATTTATATATTACGAGGGATCTTAGATTGGATTTAATTTTATTTACTTTTTATTTTTAATTTAGTTTATAGTTTAATTTATAATTTATACTTTAATTTAGTTTTAATTTAATTTAATTTAATTTACCATTACCTACCCCTCGGACTGGTTTAGCGTCTCATTTAGTATATACTTAAACGCTTGGTTAACTTTGTTGATGGTTAATTTTTTATCGCTGCACGCCCCAAGAAGTGCAATTGGGTGAATTCCACCATTATTTAGAGTGAATTCACCAAAAAGTGCCCCGTTTAATATTTCTTTATCAATTTTACAATATCCGCAATCTATTTTCCCTGTACGATGCGGCCACATGGCGTCAAAATGGTTTCTGACCAGCAACTCAAAGTGCTTAGACCCAAGCCTCATTTTGACGAAATTGGGCATATTGTTAAAAATATCACAAGCCATGTAAGGAAACAGTTTTAGCCATTTCCTATTTACCCTGCCCGGTATACAAAAAACCGGCACACTAAAACAATTGGCACTTTCATAGCACCAACTTTGGCCATTTTCATTTTTAAAACACGTAGCGAGCTCTTTAAAGGGTCCGGCCGGTTTCCGCTGTAGCATAATTTTTCCCAATAGAAGGATGATACTCCTAAAATGTAAATTACGTAACCCAGGCCAATCAACCAGCCTAAAAACCTTCGCGTAACCATATCTTTTATCAGTGTAGTTTTTTAAATCAAGAATGTCACTAATAATGCACACAATGTGGTTTGTGATTTTATTATATGTGACATTTTTTAAAATTGGTAAAATGCACAACCCATAGTTAATAACACCAAAGATAAGACTCCTAGCCAATTGAAGTAAATCAACCGAGTTGTCCCTATATTTAACATTATTAACAACGGCCCTGATTTGGATCAGGGAGAACTTTATGTGGCTAATCTGAGCCCCAAAGTCCATGTTTTGGTCAAATCGAAGTCCTAGATACTTAACTGACGTATGATTCAAAATTTGATGGTTTTTAACATTTAAACATTCGACATTATTCTCACCTAGCGTAGTAAAATACGTCTTTTCGTACGCAACATGAATTCCAGTCTGGACGGTCCAATTTTCGATTTTACATATTAAAAGTCCAGCTGCCAGTTTAGCCTCATTCAGCGTTGGACGGCTTACCACGCCAATAATGTCATCTGCAAAAGATACAATGTTAGTATACGGATCATCTTTATCTATAATGTTATTTAGATCTCCCAGCATTAGTGAAAAGATGAGGGGGGAGGACGCACCCCCCTGGGGGACCCCAAAGTCAATTAGTTTAAAAATATCACTGTAGGTCCCCCCCGCCCCAACGGATCCACTTTTACCCGCAAGACTTCCTGCAACGAAACGGGCCATCTCCGGGTCGAGAAAATTGCTCAATCTGATATTTATCAGTTTGTGTGGTACTGTTCCAAAAGCATTTGAGCAGTCTACAAAAACCAGAATAGTATACCATCCCTCAGGAGTTTTGGCTATGCATATCATGATTTCAGCAACCGCTGTAGCACATGAGTGTCCTTTTCTAAACCCATGTTGTGATGGTGGTAAAATTTTCTTTTTTTCGGAGTACTCGAGGAAGTTTCTTGCAAACCATTTATCTCTAAAATTTGAGGGGCAGGACTGAATGCTGAGCATCCTGTTCGCCTTTATGCTATTCTGGTTTTTGGCACCAAATTTGGGTATGGGGACCAGTTTGTTGCACCTATTATAGTCAGGATAAATCCCCAGAAAAAGATCCACTTTGCACATACTGACGATCAAGTCGAGTAGCTTGGACGGCCATGCCCCGAGTATTTCTTTATTTATTGAGGATTTGTACCCTTTCGCCTTGCTTCGCGTCCCTGACATGATTTTCCTTAGGGAATCAATTTTTCCGGACCCTTCAACCTGCAGTAACAGATCATGCGCACTTAGTTTTTTTTTCATGTCTACCCAAGATTCACGTGCGCCCACATGTTCAAGGTCAATAGCAGTTTTTCCCTGGAGTTCCAGAAAATGGTCACGGTGTTCCTCCGCGGAAAAAACTGGCCGGGATCCGTAGATTTCTTTGTTTCCCTTATTATTTAGCCTATGAATTTTGAAAATGTCGTTCGCGGTGGGTTTGCATACATTTATAGACTTACTTAAATTATTTCGCCTGTCTATTTGTCTTTGTTTCTTGTAGGTTGCCTTAATTTTATTCAGCTCCGTCATATCTTCATTCATGTCGTACTCGTTTGCTTTGTTCATGTTTATTTTATTTCTTAAATTAAATTCAAGTTCACAAATTTTACTATACAAATTTTTCGACATAAATGACTGCACGGTGTGAGGGATGAGCTTATTGAATGTCAACTTTTCAACCGGCATTAGTTGAATCATTGACGATTCAATAAGCTCTATCAGTCGTCTGGAAAAAGGGGCAGCAGTAAATGGGGGGACCCAATTTGGGGAGCGTGCAACTTCATACAAATTTTGGGCTTGTTTGAGCAGCCTTTCCAGTTCTTCCCCATGTTTCAGTAAAATGGCATTACCAACATCAAATATTGCTGCAGGTTCCGCCCGTTTCTGAATAAGTACATCAATAAAGTTATCTTTTATTACCGTTTTTATTTCAATAATCCCTTCCAGTATGCGATGTCCATCATTTCCAATAATTATTTTACCATCGTATCCCTTAATTTTCACTATTTCGTTAAAAAAGCCATTAGTCATAAATATATCGATATTTGAATTGTTTTCCAAAGAACTAAGCCCCTTTTTATTAGGCACATTTGTGTACTTGAGGCTATGATTTTTGTAGTCACTGAAGGCCATTTTAAAAAACGTGCAGAATAATTTACAGTCACACACTCTAGGACTACAGAAATCAGCGTTGAGGTCACCAACCAAAATACTTAGAACTTTATTTTGTAACTTAAGTATCTGCTGCAGATGTTCAATGAAAAAGTTGAGGTATTTGTTCCTATCGAAAATACCCAGACTTCTAGCCTTTGGAGAATTCAGGTGGAATCTATACATGTTGCATATATTTAACCATATAGACTTCCCACTCAGATCTCCCACCTCAATGGCAACACAGATGAAAGGTGCCTTCCGATATTTGACTTTGACATGAAAGTCATGGTCATTTCTGACCAAAATAGCCGCAAGTACAACTCTACGGCCATGTATGTTAATGGGTTCATGCGTATACGCCGTAAAATTACGCGGAAAGGATAATCTTTTTTCCAAAATTATTGGATCAACATCCAGCTCCTGTATGCACACAATATGTGCATCACCAAACGTGTCAAAAAGGAGCGGTAACTGTTTTATAGGACAATTTAAATTGACAGAAATTATTTTTATGTTTTCCGCCCTGGGCTGTGCATTACGTTTGTTCCTTGCCTTGCCATTGTCTAAATGTCCAACAAAATCGGCTTTCTTAAAATACTGTTCCTCCTTTTGTGGCAGTATAAAGTCTCTACCCTCATCGCTAGCTACACTAGAACCTCCACCACTATTGTTGAAGATATCATTATGGAGGTCAGAAAAAATATCCAAATTACCTGTATCAGTTATTTCGGCTTCCATACTTTGGTCATATTCCACGTTGTTGACTAGCAGTCTTTCACACGGTTCAATATTTGGATTATTAGCGTCGTTTAAAACTCTGGGATTTTCAATAGGCTCCTCGGCCGAAATTACTACATTTACACTTTGATTACACCCCCTCCTGTTTTCAAACAAAGTTGAGGTAACGTTATCGATACCCGCTGGTAGAGAATTTTTAAACACAGTGACTGAACCAGCCGCACTGCCTCCATTGCAAAGTGAACCGGGTCCGGAACCCCCACATATCTTGGCGAACTTGCGGATATTTGTTTGTACAAGCTTTGGTTCCACTTGATCCATTACTGCACCAATTCGATGCATGTTAAATTCATAGAATTTTTTAATCATGGCATCAAGACTGTCCTGATCATATACCACTGGTATTTGGATATTTTTTTCCTCCAAACTATACATTATTTTTTGGAAATTAACAAAGCTAATTTGCGGAACATTTTTTGATTTAACTTTTTCCGCTGGATCCAGCATTATCGCCTCAAAACTGTGAAAATCCGTCATGCACGGCACTATCTTTTTAAGATTATTTGCCAGCTCCGCAAGTTCCTGAGATACAGCGCCATCCGTACCACCATAGACCCTAATGGACTCACCAAGCAGCAGTTCAACAATTTGGACAGTGACACCGGGTAGAACACAACACAAATACCGAAAAATTAACACCTGATGCGTATTCGTCATAGGTGCGCCTCTAATTTTCCTTTTTGCAAATTTACCCGGCCATGTCAAGTTTTTTCGTCTTTTGATACACTTGAGGGAGGGGATGCAATCAAAGTAAGACCCAGATTGTAGAAACTGTGTAATTTCATCTCTACATACTGAACCCCCCTCATCATTTCCACTACTGCCACCTATATTATTACTCACGACATCCGTTCTAGTACCACTAGAGGTAGCAGTATCAACCGTGTCCTGTGTTTTTGGTGACATCTTTTCGTCGGTACAGCTCTTTTTGCGTTTTTTAGTTTTGTACTTGGTCACTTTTCTTTGACTTTCATTTTTGGGTAGGTCTACTTGAATTTCTTTTAGGATTTCCAGCGAGCTGATTTCGCCCATTTCATCACCTGAAATACCACTGTTAAACATACTATTGGTGCATGTGCAGCAGTTTTCAACAATTCTGCTGTTACAGTTAACACATTTTGCATTAGAAAAAAAAGTGTCTACATTTTGATTATGATTTAAATTTTCCATTCTGGGTAACTCACATGAATCCACAGTATCAGTAGATATTTCCTCCCCCATATCATTGCTTATGGGGCTTTTGGGTTCATCCAGAATATTATCAAGATTTGTATTACCCCCGTGGAGAGCCAAATATTGGCTGTTATTTGCCACCTTTTTTTCGAGAATTTTGACTCTACCCACCGTTTCAGATAGCTTGACGTATTTGCTGTTGGCGTCATTGTCGTTTCTTTCGAAAAAACCATTAGGGTCGTTTCCATCATCCAGAATCATTTCCGCAAGTAGTTGATTTTGCTGTAAGCATTGGTCATTTTTTGCACCACTTAACTCAGGCTTTGCAATACAATTATTTGTGACCCTATTTATTTTTTCGACCTCAGCATCCATACTTTTCCAGCACTTTCGCTGCTTTTTTACATATTCGGCTATATTTGCTCTGTTCAGTTTGACTTCCCTTGCCATTTCGGAGTTAATTTTTTCCAGTTCCTCAATTTTTGAAAGAGTCTTTGCCACGCCCTTGCCATTCCTTTCAATATTTGCGTAATTTTTTGCTACATTACTTTCATTTTTGGCAAGGGCAACCCTTTGTTTTTCAACTATTCTTCCTTGCAGTTCCAGGTTGACACCTTGCTTATCGAGCGCCACTTGTTGCGCAGCAACCATACTTTCGATTTTTTCGATTTTGTCCATTTTTTCTAGCATCTTTCGGTCAGTACCATCAAGGGTGGGGTTGCTTGCAAATTCGGTAAGGCGTAATTGGGACACATCCTCCTCGGGCATAAAGTCATTCCTCATTCGCAAGAAGTTTACCAGGCAGACAAATTTGCGCTTTCTGACTTCTCTTATACAGCTAATCATGTCATTGAAAAAGAAGTTGCATTCGGGGACATTGCTGATTATGTCATCCATGGTGGGCATGTCAAACATGCTTCTGTGCAGTAGATTTCTTTTTGGTTTGGCAAAGAATTTGCGTTTGGGATTTAGTATAGCTTTATTTTTTGCGAAATTTTTGTTGTACACAACTTTTTGAGACTCGGTTGTATCGTAGATTTTATTTCTTTTTAACCATTTGCATGCAAGAGACGTTGCAGCCAATTCAGTATCTTCCGTTCCAAAACGATATACTTTAGGGAATGCACCAATAGATGAACATTTATCAGCCCTGCTGTACGTATTGAAATGTACATCATTTAATTGGTTCCTTTCATATTCTATATCCTTGTATTTAGCACATCCGGTTGCAAATTCAATGCTGCTTTTTTCATATCGAGTGCAGAATTCAGCACAACTAGGGAGTACCAGGTTCCAGTATGACTCAGAGTCGAACGACCATGCCTCTCTGATCCATGGGAGATGAGCAGTTACGCATTTATGCGTCGTGTATTTTAGTTTATGGCTCGCAAACCGTAGAAACGCCAGCTGATCCTTTATATTTGCAGTGCCTACTCGATTTACGACAGTGTTTGGCGTTAGGTCAACGCTTTCTTTTTCATCGAATGTGACAGTATCCGGCGTCATCCCCAACTTCTCAATTATCGTTATTAGTTTGCAGACTTGTGTAGGCATAATTTCGTTTGTGAAAAGGTCATTCAAGATGCAGTTTCCCCTGGTGTTTTTCATAATGTATTCGTCATGGAATTGGTGGATTTTACTGGAGGTTTCAAATACTAGGATTTTCATTATATCATCGGCACGGTTTTTGTTCGGGACCCAATTATCAGCACCAAACCAATTATGTACCGGCTTGAAATAGCCGTCATCCTGAATTCCTTCATCCTGCTGCGCGTTGTCCACAAATCTTCCCTGCTGATAATTTTTGCCGAAGTTAGGTTTTTTGTATCCTTTTTCCACGCGTCCTCTGTTGCTGTTGAAGTTTTTGCGTCCACGTCTACTGTAAGTACGCCCATAGTTCGTTTTTCCTGAAACCAAAAAGTTACGAAATCTAGATATTTGTATTTTATCGGTGTTCGTGGTACATGACAGATCAACCTGATGAGCGCAGTCATATATTTTATATTTACATTTACAGTGTATTTTGCTATTAGGATCGCATTGTTTTATTAATCTAATCAAATTACGATAATTACCGGTATTGTTTCCAGCATTGTCAACCTGCATAGCTCCAGCCGTACCATTTGCCGCATTGTCGAATTGTAGTCTCTTTTCTTGTGATTTTGGTGGTGATTCTGACGGTTTTCTCTTTCTGGGGTCCATAACCATTGGGTTCCCATTGAATCTTGTGGCCTGATTTACCATACTTTACAAGGTTTGAGATTCGTTCGCCACCCTCCGTTCAAAGCTTTATGTAGTAGCAAAACTTATTTCACCAAAAATTTGGCAGAAAAAAACAGTTTTTTATTATTTTTTATTTTTTATTATTTATAAAATTCGCCTTTTAGTTCATCATTGTGTGTAACTAAAAGCGATCTGACTGAACTGCGGATTGAATCAGCCTAATAAGCACCTCGACTAGATTCGCGAGTGAACCTGAGTTAGTTATGCAGCTCTTTTTGAGCAAGGAGTAATTACCAATTTTAATGATCGTCTATCTTGGTCAGTATTTAACATTATTCATTTATTTATTTTCAGGACGGAAACATTTTTTCACTTTACAGCGTATTATTTTATTTTAATTATTATAACAGTTTTAATCGTTCATAAACTCGCGAAATCAATAGTTTAATTTATTTATTAATTTAATTTTTGGAATAGGGATTTTTTACAGCGTACTATTGCATTTATTACATTTATAATTATTATACCATTTCGACGGTTCTTAATCTAGCGGATTCAACAGTAATGGCTCTACATACAGTTTATCCCTTTTTAAATTTTATAATTTTTCAATTTAATATTCAGTCAATTCAAGCCAACCCAAATTTAGTATTCAGTCAATTCAAGCCAACCCAACACCAACCTTAAATATACACGCTCTAAAGATAACCAATGTACGATTTGTACGTACCTGAAACTTATGTGGTTTGATTACAGTTGTCCTCACTTACGCAATCTCATATATCGAATCCGATTATTTAACAATTTTTCAAAATATTTAACAATTTTACACGTTTTACAAATATTGTGATATACCCCAGGCCCGTGGTATATATACCCTCCTTTCTCAATGAGACGTGCAAAAACTGTTAGTCTATTGCCAATTTACTAATCAATTATGGCGTTGCCAATTGTTAACGTAAAGACTATACACATCAGAATATTTTAAGGATATTTCAAATTAACTTCCTGGACCCAAAATGATTTTCAGTGCAACTTTTATTTATTTAAATACTAAATTAAATTTTCTCAATCAGTCAGTTCGGAGCTTTTACTCCGATTTTTCAGACCGTGACCCAAAAAGGCACAGAAACGTCTTTTCGGTGTACCCCAGTCCCGTTTTGCTTGGGTTTTTAGATTATTTTATTTTATTTTATACTTACCCAGCTTAGGTCAATATTAAATTTACACACTTCCAATCGTATAGGTTCTTGCCCCCAAAGATAAAGGCCACCACGCTATGTACAGTATTCGGGTTAACGCGACAACAAATTATGATCAGTTTTAAATTTGCTCCGTCACCTTCAACAACTACGCTGTATTTTATTTACTGTTGATTTTCCAACGCCACTGCATCTAACTTATGCTGCCTGGAAATTCAACACTTTTGAGGAGACTTTCACTTCACACTCTAATACATAAATGTGGGTGAGTTTCCCCAAAGTTCTTTTTTAACGATTTATTGGATTAAACAGCTATTATCTTTGAGGCCCCTTCAACTGGGCAGCAACAGTGGTTTAATCACTACCCACGTGTTGTACAAAGAAAGCTGTATGATAGGATTGAGGACTGTAAAATGCACAGTTGAGCCCACTTATATATCCTCCTTTTTTGAGGAATAAGTATAGAGCGTCCGGTATAATCAGACCCGGGTTTTACGGTGCAAGCACCAACAACTTGAAATTAACAGTCGCAGCTCCAACCCCGATTGCAAATTGTAACAAACAGTACAATTATAACTTTATTTATATTTTTTTTTTAAAAAAAGCAAGTAGCTTAATATGATATAAGCGTTTGAGATATATATTTATTTTAAAATACAACACTCGTTTTTATAATAATTGGAGTTTCTGTCCATAATTGCATCCACACGCTTGACCGATTTGTCGGTTTCCACCTGCTCACACCTGTGGAACGAATGTCGTTGCTTTCAGTTGATTGCAATTATAGCTGAAATAAATGTATTATTACTGTACCCTCAGTGAGATCCCAGCGCACCATCAGTGCTACGCAACATGAGGATTTTAAAT
Organism: Bathochordaeus stygius; assembly: GCA_004367955.1. Classification (NCBI taxonomy): domain Eukaryota; kingdom Metazoa; phylum Chordata; class Appendicularia; order Copelata; family Oikopleuridae; genus Bathochordaeus; species Bathochordaeus stygius. The sequence continues at coordinate 505 of SCLE01250384.1, read as the reverse complement.
CAGGTCGAGCAGGTGCCACCCCAGCACCGTCCAGCCGGACCCACCAAACTGTGGTCATAAAGTAAAAAAAGTTTATTTAGAAAGCCTAAGCACCATACAAATGTAACTGTGGAAAATCATTAACGTGATCCAAGCAGATCAGATATATCATTCTGGTACTAGTTTATATTAACCTAAGAGTAGATTAGAGAACTTAAATATAAATTATAATTTAGAACTAGGCCATCAGTCATCATCCGGCCCAACATGCAAACCGGCAGCCACCACCCAGACCTTAAATCAGCCACCTTCCATGCTATCAAGTGAAAAACAAAAATAGAAAATAAATCATAAAATCGTCCTTTCTCGTCGACTCTTTTTTCACTATGTAACTCCATTTACTCCATTTACACGTACGAATGTTAGTAAGCGATTTGTACATACACATTTATAGCTAAATTTGTACGAATGTTAGTGTGTGATTTGTACATAAAAACACAGCTGAGTTCGTACGAATGCTAGTAAG
>SCLE01249285.1:0-13129 GCA_004367955.1 Bathochordaeus stygius | reverse complement strand
AAGTACGATTTTTAAATATTTGTATAAATTTAGTCATGAGTCATTGGCTTGTAGCTCAGTAACCTGACAATATTTTTTTCCAGTATGATGCTTCTTTATTTGCAGTATAACCGTAAATAGAATTAGGCAGATGACTTAATTAGTAAGCAGTAGTATGGAGAACAGCGTGTAAGGACGGCGACAGCTTTTTGAGCTAGTTGTGGAAGACCAGACATTTAGCAAACAATTTTGAATTGGAGCTGTTGGTGCGTTACACAGTATGTCATCTTTGTACAGCTGGTGATGAGGGAAACTTGATTGCTCGTGTACAGGAGTACCCCACCAGGGGCCTAGAAACCGGAAAAAAAGATTTTACAGTAAAATAAATAATAACCATAGTTTTATTTGAACAGGAATTTGTGCGGCAGTAAGAAAGCGTGAGAAAAAAACAGCAGCTTAGATGAGAGATGTGGCGTAACATAATTAGCGGTCTGTGAGAGACTGTATAATTACGTTCTGATCATTTGTCATTTTGCCACTCGTTTTTGATCAACACACACGCGACGACATAATATTTTAGTCATTTATAATGAACAATATCAGAGAGTCATTCCATTGCTACATCACGCCTGATTTCATTGTAATTATAGTAGTGACAAGCTAAAAATAAACGGTAGAATCTAATTTATTTAAAGCAGGAGTAAGTGGCGGAGAATATTTGAGAATTTTGGGTCAATAATTGGTATTTTTGGCCATGATTCTAATTTTAAGATCAAGAGCAGAAAGAACCTGTGAACCGTTAATTTTCTCAGTTAAAACATCTCGATTTTTGCGAACAGTTTTGTCAGCCAGCGAGCTGTCCGCTGACGTAGGCGCTAACTCGCATGCAAAGTAAAAGCAGTACCCGCCCATGGGTCGGTGAAGTCGTTGTATTGAATTGATATAGCAGAAGCCCCGCATTCCGAAAATAGTTTTACCCATCATGTGAGCCAACACTATAAGGGATGGTCCCACTGACAAAAGCTCACTCATTTCAATTCGTTGTAGGTGAGTGTTTAGTAAATTTAGCAGCGATTGATTTTTGCAAATTATAACAGGGTTTTGAGATTCAAAACTTCCCATGTGACCGAGCATCAGGCACAGGCCTAGTAGACGTTCGAAACTCATGACACCAGCAACTCTGGTAACGCTGTGCGATTGAGCCACAATATTCGCGGCACCCATTATTTTGGATGCCGCGAAAAGAGCTGCCAGAGTATCATCAATTCTGCCGGAATCAATGCAAAATACCAGGGCTGAAAATTTGAGACTCATTCTAAAAGTTAGAGTGTTTATCAAACCAGCCCATATGTCAATAAAAAATTGCTTGTAGAAAATAACTAGGTGTTTTTATTTACGTTTGAGCAGCTGAAGAGAAGAAAACCAGTGTCAAAAATATGACTTGCGGAGGACCATTCGTGCGGTGTAAGGACATCCACTGGCTTCAAGGATTTAGCTTAATAGTAAATAAATATAGTTGATACGATTGGAAGCTAAATACATAAGTGTACATTGGGACCTATTTTATAAGAAACCCATCCTAGATGGATTTTTGGAATTTCTGAGATTTTTGTCTATTGTCATTACCCTTGTCAATATTTTAATTATTTTATCATATTCTCAGTATTATCCACCAGTTATAAATCATTATTGCACCTCTACAGCAATAGCATGCTGAGCCGAACAATATTTGGCCGGGAGATACGATCGACACACCGAGTGCTTATGACAGCACTGTACTTTGAGTTTTAGTGAATATTTCAATCAGCAAAAAATGAAAAAAAATGAAAAAATGAACGCTCCACAGGGTATTCCGATTGGGATATAATTTATAATTTCGAGTTTTTGGTGTTCGGACTACCGAGCAGAACAATAAACTGTATTTATATGTATCTCCACGTTTTTATTATTATTTCTATTTTTAACATACATAATGTAAAAATTAGTGAATGGAACCTGTTTTTGGTCAAATCGAGCAGAGATGATAAGTTTTCATTGATCTGGTCAAGCACCTCAGTATCCAATTTGCGAAGGTTTCGAAAGATCTTAACGTGAGAAAATCTTATTAGGTTGAGACAGTGAATAACACGGCCCCGAGCCTCACTGGGTACATTCTGGGTAGAGCAGATCCGGCGATGTGCCTTCGACAGAATCTCCGGGGAGAATGAGTCACTGTTAACACTCACATCACTGTCCCCGGAAATCTGCGAGCAGCCAAAACCAGAGCCCTCAGAAACGGATAAGTTGACAACACCCGCAGAAATAACCTTGGGCCCATCAGCAGATAGGACCGGCGTTGTAGCGAACATGACAGCGCAATCAGGCACGGTAGCAGACCCAGTTGTGGTGCCTGAAGGCACGGCAGAATCATCAACGACCAGAGTAGGGTTGATCTCTGAACAACGACAGCTGCTACAGCTTTGTCTAACAGAGTCTCCAGCGGAGTGGGTAGCCTTGGAAGGAGGGGTCGAGGGTTTAGTAATTGATGGGGCGGGAGGGCTGCTGACACCCGAATGAGCAGCGCCATCAGCAGGATCGGTGTTGCTATCTGAATGCAGCATTATTACTCAATAACCTGGGATAGACTACAAAATAAATGATAGAACACTAAGTGGTCCTCAGTGAGATACCTATATTATAGATAACAGTGAGGGGTACCAGTGATCTGACTATTTTCACTGTACTCGAATTTGTTTTTCAAATAAAAATTAAAAATTTTTCAAAAAAAAATCCCTTTCCTCTAAAAACAATTTTTCGAAGAAATTATTGACCTTCCAAAAAAATTTTCTTTAGAAAAACCTTAAGAAAAACTTTCAGGAACTTTTCTTGTACAACAAAATTTTCAGAAAAATCAATAGAATTTTATCAGACACTTTTAGGGGACCGAGACAAAAACCGAAAATTGAAAAACTGAAATCCCAAGCTGCTTACAAAAAAAGGGGGGGCACGAAAGATTCTCGAAACCATCACAGCTAGGAGAACTAATAAAATCCATATGGTAGTATAATAAACGTCAATTAAGATCTTGGGATTTTGGGAGTTTACAAAATCGAGAACATTTGACTCACTTTTATGGGGGGGATTTGCTGAGCTAATATAACCATTATTTTTACCTTTTTGCAGCGCAATCTGAAAAAGGGAGCCGAACGTCTATATCACAAAAATTCCTAAATCGAAAATTAATAGCTCGAAATATGTAATTTCACACTATTTATAACATATGAGATTTAGTCGTTGCGATTTGTTGAATAATAAATAACAAGTATAAAAGTATAACAATATTTTAATTCTAACAAGGGGGGACTAGGGGAAAAAACCAGTTACCCTTTGATGTGGCCCTAGGTCTCTTCAAATTTTTTGCCGGAATATCAGGATTTCGATGAACATCATAACCGCTCAGGGGTAGGCCGCAGAAGACTTTATTGATCTCATAATCTTCAACAACCGACTCCCTCATAACATCAATTTGATACGAGTCAGAGGAGTCAGAATCCCAAGCCAGAACGTGAGTTGGGAAGCAGGTGTTCTCCCAGTCCGACTCCAGACTCTGCACATAGCTGGCACAAACACCGCGAAAATGAATCAGACTCTCAGAATAGAGTTTGGTGAGAGTGATTATACACTGCGAGGGGTTATCACCCCATTTGGAAATTTCGCATTTGAGGTCTTGGTCGGTAATGGCTGGAACATTGAATCTTATAATGTTACATTTAGCGCCAATAAAAAAACGGACTAATTCTTCCATGGTGCTGTAATTTAGGTTAGCCCGTTTGGACACACGTCGGATTTTCCTGGCCGCAAGGTCAATCTCGCAAGCATGTAATGAACAGATAATCGAGCAGGTGTCCTTATTATTGACCGCATTGGATTCTGGGTATTTTAAAAGACCCATACAGTCCTGGGCCACAAATTTCAAAATGGTGGTGATAGGCAGCAAAAAGAGCATATTGACTTGGTTAGTCATTGAACTCCATTTGATGTATTCATCAGGATACATCGAGGAGAATTTAATTTCAAATTCAGTAACTGTTGTCTTCTTAGATGTGCACGTATTTATGGTGCCTTTGCACATGATGATAAGTCTGCTTGCAGAGCAGCCATCAGCCGACACCTCTAAACAACAACAGTCACAATTCGGAGGGCGTTTTAGGGTGACAAAGTTTCTATCTATTTACGTCGTAAATAAGCCATTAACGTACCCTTAAAGCCTATTACAAACTTATCAATGCAGACCAACGGGAAATTAAAGTCATTGTACCCCCAGCCAATATCATCTGAGTCACCCCACTATTCCGAAAAAGTGTCTTGATTTATTTATTTTATTTTATTTTGACCAAGACATTTCAGCTGGGTTAACAGTTTTTAGAAGAAAAAAATTTTTGAGGGAAAAAATTTTTTTGGGTTTTTGTGACTTTTGCGGGAAACATATTTCTAGGGTTTTTTACAATTTAGGGGGCGTTTTAGGGTGACACAGTTTCAATTTATCTATTTGCGTCGTAAATAAGCCATTTGCGCCCCATTCAGGCCTATACCAACTTCTCAATGCAGACCAGAGGGAAGTTAACGTCTTTAGTACCCCCAAACAATATCATCTGAGTCAACCCAACAAGAGTGTCTTAATTTATTTATTTTATTTTGACCAAGACATTTTTGTTGGGTTAACAGTTTTTGAAGAAGAAAAATTTTGAGGGAAAATATTTTTAGGATTTTTAAATAACTTTTAGAGGGAAACATTTTTCTAGGGTTTTTTAGAATAAATTTTGAGGGAAAAATATTTTTAAGGTTTTTTATTAAAAATTGAGGGACAAATATTTTTAAGGTTTTTTAAAATACATTTATCAGAGAGTTTTTCCATACTCGCTGATTTCGGAGAAGTCTGAATCTCGCCGAAGTCAGTTGACGCTGGCGCGGACTCTTAGTCATTGTATCACCGGTACCGGTCGGTAGAGGCACAATGATGAAATACACTAAGAATCCCCGCAATCATAGGATAGAACTGATAGCAGCTGGTGACTTCGACCGCCGTACGCATCCAAATAGCAGTGATCGGCAGCTGTGTGAACAAAAACTCTTTATTATTTGCAGAATAATCTAACATACAGTTCTGGAAAAAACCAAAATAGTCCGAACAGGCCGAGTCAGGTAAGGATGCAAGGCACATCCCCGCAAGGCTCGAGGCGTCACAGAGTACTATGGGAGCGACCGAGAGCAATGTGTAATTTAACTTTGAAAAGCGGGAGGTGGGGGATGGCTCGAGTAAGGTGTAGCAGAGTGTCGCAGACCAATAAAAAAATGAAAAGTGACTGGGTAATAGACCCCATATCGCAATAATTAATTGGTGGCGGTCGAAATGCATCTAAATTGAATGCATCTAAATTGAATGCATCTAAATTGCATATAATATTGAAATGCATCTAGATTGAGAAGTCATTTAAGCACCATGTAGGCACACACGCCGGATCCAGCCGGGTCCGTATGATGAGCCGGCGTGTGTGATATACCGGTGAAAACCAGTCAACAGCAAACCGCCCTTAGTCACAGAATTCCATCAGAATCCGGATGAGTGGATGTCTTATTGAGGGATTTTTGACGGGCCGGAACAATTTATTTATGTCAGTCTCACTATTCAAAATGTTGTAGTAGTTGACACCAATTCTGCCGGCAATATCAATGGTGGTGTCAGGGACGAGTATTATAGCGTTTGTAACATTAAAGTGAAATTTGGAGTCAGGACAGATATTATTCAGACTGATTGGAATAGCCGAAATGTTGCGGTCAGCACAGGCAACCTTAATACGTGAGATCTGCTCGTGCTTGTACAGTACAGCATTGATATTGCAAACAGAAATGGTGTCACATCTGATGTGGAAGAAATGTCTCCCATTTCCATCATATTCACCTTGATTGATCACGCAACTGTCGCGGTTAGCCAAGGTGGTGTTCGTAGCGTCTTTGAGAACACGGTAACTTGGAAAAACAGCTGAAAGTTTCATGTCAAGCTCAATAAGGTCGAACAAACTACAGGGCTCAGATCCACCTTTCCTAGGATTGTCAACATTCGTTAGAATGCACTGTAACATGAATTTATTGACAATTCTGAGTAAATCTCTTTTATGGAAGATACTATTGTTTAGTACATTCGGATTACTGCCCAGCATTTCAATTAATTGAAAGACGTTACTCTTGCTGATGAAGTTTGCTTCATCAAACGCCAGTAAATAGGGTACGAGACAGTCCAGTAAGAGAGCAAAAGGTGAATCAGAGCCCTCGGTGCTTATAAAAAAGTCCTGGTTCAGGTGTGGATCAACGACCGCATCAGGGACCCTCTGGCTCCAAGGGGGGGGGGAATATTGCCCTTATTGTCGGGTTGAAAGTTATTGGCAGAAGGCATGGTGACATCATCACAAGATAACTTAGTCGGTCCATACAAGAGCCTTTTGGGCGCACAAGAAGGTGATAGGCCAACCGGGTTAAATCTACGTGTAGATTTAACCTTGACAGGAACAAGCGGAGGAACAATGTCAATGCTGGCAGAAAAGTATTTTGTTATTTTTCTGCCGACAAAGACATTATGACTCCGATTGTTCCCGTAGGCACGATTACAATTAATACAGTCTGGAAAGGAAGAATGCCGAATTTCACGGCTGTTTCTGCTGGCCCCGTACTCGTTGCCCAGGTTAAACACCAAATGATGAAATGCAGACAGAATTTGAACTCTGGAGTTGTTCGCCGCAGCAACAAACAGGTGGATTTTTTCGAGGCTTCCATGACCATTATCTCTTGTGACAGTATAATCAGCAACGGTTCTGGAGATGAAAATCTCATTATTAAATGCTTCGATAAGTGTACAGTCTCTGGTTCTGCTGTTAAACATTCTAGCAATTCAGCAGAGCTTTATTATATCCTGTAAAGGTGTGAAAAATGACAAAAAAAATAATAATATGTGAGAATTGTGTAGGCATACAGCGCCCTCATAGTGCGCCCTCAATATAAACTGCTATTTTCTAGTTATAGTCGTAAACAACTATATTGATGCCTAGAATTTTCACGAAGTTAATTCGCGATTGCATAAACCTCAACAAAGTATAGCATAAGAAATTAGTATGTTATATTTGTCACGAAAAAATTTCGCGACTAGACTGACGAGGAAGGTTGGGAGGGTTGGTAATCAAAAACATCTATAATCAACACACTTTGTAGTCTTTTTGGGACCGCCTCATCATATCAATTAATTATTAAGGATATAATGGAGGAAGAGTGGGAGACTACAATTGAGTCATTTTAGTGTCACCGCCCGGGTAAGATGTGGGAAAAAAGTTAGGGACGGATAAATTAAAGGGGTTAAGGTGTCATTTGGGGAAATATGTCACCATGTTACAACTATTATTAGGATAGGCCGACAACAATATATTTACCAAAAGTTAATCTACTGAGGCATGCTGGGTTTAAATTGTCAGGATAGCATTTTAACCAGTTACTGGGACCCTATCGGTCAATGGCCATCAGCCGAGTTCACAAGGTCCCTGGTGTCGTCTACCACTACGAGTTCAACGCCCCAGAGTCGAGCAGATTGTTTGTAGACGACAAGGAACGGTGAGCCGGCCGATTGTAGATAATTTAACGTGGGACAAAGCAGTTGAGTGTTATAATTTGGTATTTTTAATTTTTAAAAGTAACCGAGCAGTGCCTGTTGCACTGTTGTTTATTAATTTATAATTTTCAGTTTTTTATATTTTCTAATTATTCCCTTATTTTAATTTCTAATTTTTACTATTGTTGAACTTTTCCCGATGTTCTTTTTATTTTATGGTTTTTATTCAACACTACACTACCACTCGCATCAAACTCACTCATTTAACCCCTGAAGATTATTTGGAGCGAAAGACTGAGCTTAGTAAAATAAAAAGTATCCTAGCAACATGATAAGGGGGTTCGGTTTTTCACATTTGCACACACCTATACACAATATCATAGAGGCAAAGAAATCATTTTCTCAAAAAATCCCTCGAAAAATTGTGAAACAAAATTTCGAAAAAAATTTCACTTCTAAAAAACTTTCTGAGACCGTGTCAAATATATGTGATTATTGGCGCATAGTGTGAGCACATGCCAACAACACGACAGAAAACTCGAGAAAAACTAAGGCATAGGGTACCCATAGAGAGGAATATTCACGGCATAGTATAAATTGAATTACTAGAGTTTGTAGATAAAAACTCAGCAAGTTTATTGAGTTCATTCGAGATTTTCCGAATGCTATTGTTGCCGGTTACTGAACCACCTGGAATAAAAAGGTCGAGAGGGGTTATATTATCTGACAGATTCCTTTTGTACTGTAGCTTGGCATTGGTTGAGAGGCTATTCAGAAGACAACATTGCGAGCAACTTACTATTCCGACTCTATGTGGGCATTTGGAGTGATAGTAAGAGTTTAATAAATCAGTGAACTCAGAAGTACCAATTTTATTTCTGATAAAGTCGGGCAGCCGATTGAAAGTGTGAATCAAATTATGAGGGAAAAACGTTGTGTTAGTCGGCCGATTCAGAGGAATGCAGACAACAGGGCTAGACTGAAGGATAGTGGTATTTAGAACAAACTTTTTAAAGGTGTTATTTTCACAGTGTAGTAGGGATAGGATTTCATTATAGAGTACCTTCGGGACCCCATTCAGAATGATTCTGTTGGCAAAATTATTTATACACTTCTCGTGCAGATCTTTAGGGGCAAGCCATCCCACTCTGGCAAAAGTTTTTGCGTACGACAACTTGTTACAGCTGGATGACTTTATGTTCAGTATGTCAGACAAAATATTGACAATAAGCTTAGACAGATCATTGTATACCTTATTATTTTGAAGCGGGCAAACTTCAAGCGCATAGTTCAAATTGCCATAGATAATGCTGAACGCTAATTTGAGGACAGTTTTGGAATCGGCTGAATATTTAACGTTGTTTAACAACTGTCGATGCCGAAAAATTTTTGAGTTGACGTGGGCAAAATGTTTTTTAAAGCTTAGATTATTGTCAAAAACGACCCCAAGATATTTATTAAAATTCTTGTATATAATAGACGTCTTGTCATCTGTTATAAACGCGTCGAGGTTAAACTTACCGACAACTGAATATGACGTTTTTGGGTACGAGACGATTATGCCTCGCTCCAGGGTCCACTCGGCGATTCGGTTCAGCATGCTTTTTGCTTCAGTGGTGGCCTCCGAGAGTGAGTGCCTGCAGATGATTCCCACCAAGTCATCTGCAAATAGCAAAATTTTAGAATAGGGGTCAGATTTCTTAATCAATTTTTCAACGCCAGATATGTGAAGAGAAAATAAAATAGGGGAGAGTGCCCCCCCTTGAGGGACCCCGTTATCAGGGAGTCTGAAAATATCACTTGACTCACCATTATGCACGATAGATCCAGACCTCTCAGCGAGGTTCGATTTGAAAAACCTGAGTGAACCAGCGTCCGAAATGGCTTCCAGCCTTTTGATAATCATACTATGTGGAGGAGTGCCAAAAGCGTTGGCGCAGTCTATAAACAATAGTATGACTACCAAATTGGGCGGGACAGTATTAATGAAGAGGAGCATGTCAGCAATTGCTGTGCTGCAGGAATAATGCGGTCGAAAACCATGTTGATTCTCAGGGAGAATGTCAACATCATTACTATATTCTTGGAGTAAAAAAGAGGCTGCTTTGCCGCACATAGCATGCTTGAAATTCGGGACGCATAACATGCGATTCGCCTCAATGAGTCCCGGATTTTTTGCGCTCAGTTTTGGGATCGGAACTAGTTTGTTTACTTTATCTAGTTCCGGAACAACACCCAATTTCAGATCAAGCTCAATGCTTTTAGCTAAATAAAACTCAGCTTCTCTTGGAAAAAAATCAAGAATGTTTCCGCAGATAACAGAGTCAAGCCCCACCGTGGTGTCTTTAATAGAATTGATGAGCATTCTAATAGAGTCACTTTTGGTACGCCCTCGGTCGGAAAATTCAAGCTTATTGAATGAGAATTTTGGCGAAACAGGGTCCCACAAGGGTTTTTGGTTGTTGAAAATAAGCTGACTAGTCTTATTTTGTAACTTCAAAAAGTGCGTCATGTGATCAGTGGCCGAGTGGTCGCCCCTTAGACCAAATGACGCCTTATTTTTGTCGTTGAATTTCCGGTTGATGGCGTAGATATCATTGGGCGAGGGTTTGTGTCTCAAAAGCATCTTACTGTGATATTTGCGTCTATCGGCCTGGTTCATTCGGGCGAGAAGTTTTCGGCTCAGCGTAAGAAGGTTAATTTCTGAACTACTCAAAGAGCCACGTCTAAAAAGAATGTTAAGTAGGCGAACTTTCCTGTATAAGTCAAGCGTTTCTGGACAGGAAAAATTTAGGTTGACGTCATGAGAAATAATGACTTCCTTGGAAGGCATGATTTCCTTCATTCCGTCCTCAAGTAATTGTACAAGCAGACGAGTGAACGGAATCGTCTTAAAAGGGGGGGTCCACTCAGGATCAGATGCTTCCGGTAAGAGGGCTTCAGCTTGATCCAGGAGGGAATGAAGCTCAGCCCTGTTATCATTCAGAATTTTAACACATTTGTCATGGATGACCTCTGGAGTCTGTTTAGTTCGAGTCTGAATAATAGTTGTATTATTTTCAACCATAGTCGTAAATTTGACACTGAATTCGAAAACGATGTGACCATCGTTTCTGACCGTCACCTGGCCGTCATGCTGAACGAGGGACGGAGAGGAGAACCCCTTGAACATGAAGCAATCAATGTTGGAGAGGGTTTTTTCAACCCCAGCGGAGTTTTTACTAGGAATATTAGTATATTTGAATCTGTGGTCCGAATAGTGCTTAGAATTCATCTTAATAAATTTGCATAATTTTTTACAGTCTTGTGGGCGGGGGTTCTTGTAACATAGATTGAGATCGCCGCAGAATATGCTTGTCACTTTAAACTGCCTCTTGAATACAAAAGTTAACAAGTCAATAAAAAAGTTAGTCATACGAGTATTGTCGAATATTTTCAGTACTCTGGCCTTTTTTGATTTGAGATGAAATTTATACAGAGTGGCAATGTTAACCAAAATTTTAGTATTTACACCTTTGCCTGCATCTTTACCAAAAAAAGTTGCCGTAATCATAGAAAGGGGAGCAGAAGTAGCAATGTGATTGACTGTGATTCCCACATCATTTCGAACTAAAATGGCCGAGAAGACCCTTTCCTGTTTATCAATTACCACCGGGCGATGAAAGAAAGCAGTAAAATTCTGAGGGAAAAGAAGTTTGCTAGTTAGTGAGGACGGGTCAAAATCGAGCTCCTGCAGACAAAATATCTGAGCGTGAGCAAAATACGTAAATAGATTCGGAATCTGTGTAACTGGGTTATTTAAATTCACGGAGACGATAGTAATAAAGTTACTGACAAAAACGTTTTTGCCTTTTCGTTTGAAATTTTTGTTCGTGACAACACGAATGTTAGTTTTGGGGAGACTAGTAATTTGAGCATGAAGATCGTTAAATAGTTCAAAGCGTTGGTGTTCCATTTTGGTGCGATGGGGGGGGGGTTGATGAAATCCCTGCGTACTATAGTGTTTCGGTTTACATCACGGTTCCCAGTGTTAGGATCTAGGTTTATACTAGCGGACGAGGACGGGGGGTCCGAAATCGCACCCCCATCAGTATCAGCATCGCAAATTGCCGAAACGTTGGTCAGCGGAGCTGGCCCCGGGGGAAATCTGAATGTTTCAGAGGGGGAGCCCAAATTTGGATTAATAGTACAAATCTGATTACGACCCCCATTGACGGACAGGCTAGACGAATCAGATTCCGCAGATGTTTGCTCAGTGGGGGTTAAAGAAGTTGATAATTGCTTACCAGTAAGATCATAGACAACCTGTTTACTGGGTTGTGCGATTGAGTCACAATTTGCAGTTCTTTTCGACGGATTGACGTTAAAAAATATTGGGAATATGGGCATCTTTTTGCTAACACTCAATTTGTCTGTGGTAGGTTTAGTGTTAGTGGATTGTACAGATACAATCGATGCACTGGAGCAGCCCGGGCTGGATAGCAGGCACGGCATAGCTAACTGAGGAGGGTTGTAGTTTTCCTGAGTGTGTGTTAGGTTGAAAATACTATTTGTTGAGTTGGTCAGGGATGTGGTATTTTCAACGTTAACCGTGCCCGCTACAGTAGAAACACGCTCGATCATGATTTCGAGCATTTTAATTATTTTTTGGTTATTATCAATATTCGGAATGCGAAAACCATTATTTGAGAATGTAGATAAAATAATATAAAATAGCCTAGCTGTGATAGGCGGAAAATTCAGATTATCAATAGCGTTTTTCTTCCTGCTTTCCACAAGTTTAGTAATGTTATCTATGTCGGAACAGGCGGGAATGAAGCGATTTAAATTGTATGTAAACGTTTGTAAATCGGCGATCGTTTGATCAATAATGTCGCTGCGCGTTGCGACGTCTCGAAGTTGCGAGAGAAGATCATTCGAAATTTTTAGCGTGACGTTGGGCACAACTAAGCATAGATATTTTAGTATATATTTTTCACTCGGTAGGTTAATTAGATTGGGGCTGCGAGTTAAAAAACGTGGCCAAACGCGCGCGACATCATTTTTGACTAAATTATCAAACACAAGGGATGAGTCATTGGGTCCTTTTACTTGAACACTCGCAATTATTTCTTCAAGTGACTCTACGATAGCACGCTTCGAAGGCGAACACTCCGCCCCAATTTCAGGAGGAGCGGGAGTAGGAGCGGGGGCGGGACTGGGACTGGGTTGGCACTCGTTCAAAGAACCGGTTGTTGCGCCGGCGGGGATAGAGATTTGGTCAGCCGGCACACCTAATCTATTAGGACTGATTTTTGTTTTGATTTTTGTTTTGTCCACTGCCGAGCTGAGCCCCGTAGGCAAAGTATTCCCTGAGGGTGAGAAAGAATGCTCATATAACTTAGGCGTAGAAATGAAACAGGTTCGTTTTTTTACCTGCCTGTTTAGCGGGGCTGAGGAGTCTGATTTTACAAATTTACGTGGATGTGGGCAGACTCGCATGGATTGGGGCGGCCGACATACCCGCCCAGGTTGGGGAGA
>SCLE01248181.1:0-13135 GCA_004367955.1 Bathochordaeus stygius | reverse complement strand
ACTTAAAGCTGCGCCGCAAATCTAACCGACTTTAATTAATAGCAGTCCTAATACGGGAGCCCAGATCGCTTTGCCGCGAATCAGCGTTTAAGCTAGCCCACGCTCTTTACACCCACGCCAAAATCACAACGCAAACGCTTCAAACGTTACATATTTTCATGTCTATTGTTACCTTTGATTTAATTCGCGGTTTAACAATTTCCAACTCAGGGAAGCAATTGTTAAGTGCCCATTTAATGCTTTCCGCCCCCTCATTGTATGCTTGGTTGGACACAAATAGATCCCTTCTGACACTGGCACCAGTGTAGTCTTCAATAAGCCCCATCATCAGGCGAAACAGTCCTCTCTCAATCGTTTCATAGAACGTGGCGATATTTTTGGAATTAAACAGCCATTCACTCTCAGAGGCCAGAGCAACCAGCGAAAGTATTCCCTGCAAGTTGAAGGCAGGTACTACGATCCTTGACTTAAAATACATATTATATTCATTATAAATTATTTGTTCAATTGAAGGAATTTTACTTTACCCACAGAAAACTTAGAGTACTTATTTTATAATGATACCTTTAGCGCTTCAGAGCAATCTTTCAGAATAAGTATATGATTGTCATGAAACTCATCATTGAACTGGTCCAATCGGTATATAACTGGACCATTACCTCTTGCTGAGTCAAAATACTTTTTGGAAAAACTTTGTCTGCCTTTTTTAACTCTTAGTGGCGCTGGTCGGTCCATTTTGATAAGGAACCTGTCGATTTGCAGATCAGTCATAAGCCCCCTGGCATAGCACATATGACATTTGCAGCACATGCAGATTTTGGCCGGCTCTTTTTCGGAAATTTTCGGAAATTTTCGGAAATTTTATAATTTTGCAGTTATTTTTCCTTTTTAGCATTTCATATCGCCTGTTCAGGAAAAGCTTTAGCCCAAATAATGTTTCATGCACATCAACGATTTCGGCTACAATAAGATCATACGGCCTTGTCGACTCAGGGCAATTTATCATGGACATCGTAATATCAGTTATTGATCTGCTTATATCAATTTGATCGGATTGAATTTCAAGCAGTGTGCTGTTTCGTATTCTTATGGCTGGAGGTTCACGATGTATGCTGACTTGTCCCGATTGAAGCTAAATATACATTTTAGATATTTGTGGAAGACCCTCTGGGGAGTTTTTGGTATATTTCACCAATAGAGCTGAGTTTAGGTGGAGAGCCATTTCATAGATTGAAGACCCGATCAATTATCTTCAATCCGCAAAACTGGCTGCCTATCCCTCTGAGGTAGACTTTCATTGCATGCGAACAATTATTGAACCCATATCGTGCCGCAAGAGTTTAAGGCCAGAAAAACACAGTAGTTACATTAGTCCCCATAAGAGTAGCTCAGCTCTGTCCGAGAATATCAGACAGGGTTCATGAATCTATCTATGTTGTAGGGAATGTTATGGGGTATGTTGTGGGGTATCAGAAGCGTATGGCTGCCACCCACTGTGCGGAAATGACGAGGCGCACTCAACATTCAGGTTCGAAATTTAAGGCCCAGGTAGATTATAACCATTTTAAAATTTGTCATTTAAGACCTGCCGAAATTAATGATCTAGATTTTCGGTCCCCGAACTTTTCATTCAGATTCGAAACTTAAGGCCTCGGTAGTTTATACCTAATTTTAAAATTTGTCATTATAGACTCGCCAAAATTAATGATCTAGATTTTAGGTCTCCGAACTTCTCATTCAGGTTCGAAATTTAAGGCCCAGGTAGATTATAACCCTTTTTAAAATTGTCGTTGTAGACTTACCGTAATTAGTGATCTAGATTTTAGGTCTCCGAACTTTTCATTTGGGTTCGAAGTTTAAGGCCCAGATAGACTATAAACTATTTTAAAACTGGTCATTGTAGCCTAGCCGAAGTTAATGATCAATATTTACGGTCACCGAATTTTCATTCAGGTTCGAAATTTGAGGCCCAGGTCTCCGAACTTTCATTTGGGTTCGAAGTTTAAGGCCCAGATCGACTATAAACTATTTTAAAACTGGTCATTGTAGCCTAGCCGAAGTTAATGATCAATATTTACGGTCACCGAATTTTTCATTCAGGTTCGAAATTTGAGGCCCAGGTCGATTATAAACCATTTTAAAATTGGTCATTGTAGACTCGCCAAACTTAATGATCAAGATTTTAGGTCTCCGAACTTTTCATTCAGGTTCAAGATTTAAGGCCCAGTTGGATTTATAAACTATTTTGAAATTTGTCATTGTAGACTCGCCAATATAAATGATCTAGATTTTAGGTCTCCGAACTTTTCATTCAGGTTCAGAGTTTGAGGCTCAGGTAGATTATAAACCATTTTAAAATTGTCATTGTAGACTTGCCGAAATTGATAACCTAGCTTTTAGGGCTCCGAACTTTTAAAAGATGTGGGGCGATTTACCATCAGTCTATATTTACTGTGAGCCATCGTCAAATCCCTACAATTCAGTTCTACACGCCTCAAAAGTCATTCAGTATCAGAATGATTCAAGCCAATTAAGGCCGCTGTTCTAATAAGCCGCGTAGAAGTTAAAAATTAAAACAAGTTTAAAATTCAAGGCGTTTAATGCCATACCTCTGTATTTCCATCCATTGCAATAATGATTTTCACTTGAACGTATTCTCTTATTCAACCTCTTTATACGGTTAATGTCTCTCGCTTTGTATCGCTAAATTGCTATTTCCGCAGGACTTTTCAAATAAATCTAGAGTATATCACGCGCCTCACCACGTGTTTTTAATAAAGCAAGTCTTTCGATGTTTATATGTTGCCGACTTAAATCTAGGCCAAGTAACCGGTGTGAGCATGAGGACACTGAATATTTTTATTAGTATATTAGGGCGAATTGCAACTAGCGGGTTGATTATAATGCGAGCGAATTAATTTAGGCTGTATTAATATTACACCGACCTTGAATTAATGCGATGACAGTTACAGTAGTCTTCTCATAGTCCAACCCGGCTTGCCGATTTCTATGGTAAAGTGTTTTGTCATTTTCCAACCCAACTTCATACCAGGTAAACAGCTGCCTCCGCAATGCTTAAACTGAATATTAGCGGTATTATATCGCGTTTGGAATTTAAAGTTTAAGTTTTAGAATTCTCAAACCAAGAATTTTCACATCCGAAATTTTAAAGTTTCAGTCAGACTTATATGCCTGTATTTTAAGCTTTTTGCACAAGAAAAAAGCGTGGCAAAATACTTAGTAGTATCTTGCCACCTTTACTCTAAGGTGCATATCAACGATTTTTAGCCCTAGTCAAACGATATGAAGACGTTTTTTATTTCATTTTCCAAGTGTTCAAATTTTTGCATTTCAGGCACCACAGGCTAACAAATCAAAGACTCACACCATTATTTAACTTTCAATTTTTAAAGTGTGTATTTTTGTACTTCAAGCACCACAGACTAAAAGTTAAGACTCACGCCAAATCAAAGAAATACAGCTACAAAATTACAAGTTAAATAAAAATTAAAAATATGTTCTTAACTAGTAGTTAGAAAATTATTCTAGATAATTAGAATTTATTTGTTTTTATCTATTCAAACTATAGACTTTATTTTATTTAACCGTCTTGCAGCATTTGGTAGCTGAGAGAGTGCATTTTTATACATAGGACTTTCTAAGTACCTCAAGCAGGTGGTTCTGCACAAGGTTGAATTTCTTCAACGTCAGTCGTACATTTCCATTAGCAATGATTCGCGACATAACTCCAAAACCATCATCAGCTATCACAATTTTGTCATTGACTGTGTTCCCGATTATGTTGTTGCTGGCCTTGCAGAAGCCACAGTCGGTTTTGCCGACTCTGTGCGGGCAAGCCAGTTTAAAATGTTCAACCACTAGGGTGTTGAAAACCTTGGTACCTAGGAACCTTTTTATAAACCGTGGGAGCTCATTGAACCATTCTCTGCATGAGTATGGGAATTGTTTGCTACACATTGGATTTATCGGTCCACCACTGTCAAATTCTGGCGTACCAGAGCTACACACCATTACCGCTTCATCATTGGTTGTTTTTGATTTTGTGAACCATTTCTTGTTGCGGTCGCCATTTCGGAAGAACAAAGAACAAAGGCTGTTATAGACACTAAGAGGTTTGCCAACGCTTAGTGTCTTTCCTATAAAAAGCAGTGCATTGGAGCGATGTAGATTAAATGGACTTGGCCATCTTAACAATTTGAAGACCCTGGCGTAAGATATTCTTTGAACACCCGTATATCTAATATCCCATATATCAAAGACAATGTTGACAATGTGTCGTGATAGTTTATTATATGTTTCATTTTTTAATTGCGGCATCACGTTCAGCCCATAATTTAGTATCCCATACAAGAGACTTCTCCCAAGCTTTAACAGATCAGTTCCCCCACCCTTATATTTAATATTGTTGAGGACAGCTCTGATCTGTGTGAAGGCGAACTTAATGTGACATATCTGTTTGTTGAAGTCAAGAGCATAGTCAAACCTGAGGCCCAGGTACTTGATAGATGATAGATTTTTAATGACTCTGTCTCCAACAAACAGATCCTCACAGTGAGACGTACCAAGTGCAGTGAAAGTTGTTTTGTCGAATGAGACATGGATGCCACGAGATTGCGTCCATTTATTGATTTTGATAATTAATTCCTGCGCCGCTTTTCTTGCTTCGGTCATTGATGGCCGGCATATGACTCCTATTATGTCATCAGCGAAAATTGTAATATTAGTATGAATATCACCCTCTTCTATGAGCTTACAGAGGTCACCCAACATTACTGTGAAGACAACAGGCGACGGAGCCCCCCCCTGGGGCACCCCAAAGTCAATCAAGTCAAATAACGTACTATACTCTCCCCCTTCAAATACAGTCCCTTTGCGACCACACAACCAAGTCTTTACGAATCTTGCCAATTCAGGACTTAAAAGCTTTTCCAGTCGTAGGTTGATTAAATAATGGGGGACCGTGCCAAATGCATTGGCACAGTCCACCGTTACAATCATTGCAACCCACCCTGGGGGACATTTGGATATGTTGATAAGGACCTCAGCAACAGCAGAGTTGCAACTGTGGTCCTTCCGGAATCCATGCTGCGTTTCAGGGAAGAGTTCGTTAAGTTCAAAGTGGTTTCGCAGGCAGGCCGCAAACCACTTATCCCTTCCCGCCGAAAAACTTGGAACGCTTAACATGCGATTGGCAGCAATAGAATTCTGATCTTTAGCCCCCAGCTTGGGTATTGCAACAAGCTTATTCAATTTGTCGTGATCGGGATATAGGCCAAGACCGATGTCAATTTTGAACATTTCTATCATATAGAAAATTAAATCCTTTGGCCACGCCCCCAACACAACTTTATTAATTGAAGAGTCCAGACCTTTTGTGGTTGATTTCATGCTACCAAGAATGTGCCTGAACGAGTTGGATTTGTCATTTCCAACTTCTGCAAGGCACATCTTGACAGCAGACAGCTTGACCGGAATATCATCCCAAACCGGGGGGGGAACTCGGTCACTACTTGTCACAGCCGTCTTATTTTGGAGCTTTAAAAAATGAAGCCTGTGCTCCTCTGCAGAGAATTTAGGACGAACACCAAAAAGCTCCTTATCACCCTTGTTAAAAATACGGTGTATTTTATAAATATCATTGCCCGTTGGACATGTAACTTTTATAGACTTACTTATGTTCGCTCTCCTATCTATTTGAATTTGGCTTTTGAACTCATTTTTTAGCGTCTCCAATTTGTTCATGGCGTCCTTCATTTCTTTTACAACATCAGCCATTTCAAGGGGTGTTCGATTACTGGAATACGTTCTGAAGTTAGAAATGTTATCAGCATTTTCAATTTCAGTAATTTGGCTATAGATTGCTTTAGATTCAGTAGATTGCTTTATGGATGGAACAAGTTTATTAAAAGATATAATTTCACGGGGCATTAGCAGCAGCATTGCCTCTTCCATCATTTCAACTAAAAGTTTGGAATAAGGAACGGTGGCATACGGAGGAACCCAATTTGCCCGTGTTGCATTTTGGAGATCCTTTTTCGCCAGTGATAACAGTGAATGAAGCTCGTCTCTGTGCTTGTTGAGGAAAAACTGCCCAACATCGTAGATGGCTGCAGGCTCAGCCAGTCTTTGTACAAGAGCAGTTACTTGATTATTCTTAATTATATTTTCAATGTCAAATTCAGCCTCGAATATCGAGTGCCCATCATTTCCGACAAATAGATTACCTTCATGCGATTTTATACAAAAATTAATTTTATCATTTACAAAGTTAGTATCAGACCCACGATTCATACCAGCCGTATCAGTGCGCGTGGTCTGCCTCGTAGGTATTGAGACTTTGGGCGGCTCACAAGCGCCCCCCCCAGAGTCAGAAACTTGCTGGCGATGAAACATGTCATTCACCAAAAAAACGTCAATATTGGAATTCGTTCCCAGGTTGTTTCGACTGCATTTTTTATTAGGCTTATTTGTGAAGGAAAAACTATGATTTCTATACATTTTGACCCCTAATCTGAAGAATGTAGCAAATTGTTTACAGTCCTGGGGTCTTGGTTTTTTATAATCACAGTTTAGGTCACCGCAGATGACACCCAACACCTTGGACTGGAGCTGTATTATTTTCTGGAATTTTTGAACGAAAAAGTTCAGGTACATAGTACGATCATAGATTCCTAGAGCTCTGGCCTTTACCGATCCGAAATGTACTCTATAGAACGTGGCGACATTAAGCCAGATTAATTTGCTGCCAATTTTGCCAACCCCAATTGCAACGCTGACAAACGGCGCCTTAGTAAACTTCACCTTGGTTGTGAAATTCACATCATTTCTAATGAGAATGGCCGAAAATATTTTTGGCGAGTCACGGACTATTACCGGATCATGGATAACCGCCGTGTAGTTCCTAGGGAAAGACAGGCGCTTCGTAAAAATTACTGGATTGCAGTCCAACTCCTGCAAGCATATTATGTGGGCCCCTCCAAATGAGTCAAACAGTTTAGGCAGCTGCACTACTGGATTATTCAAGTTGACCGATAAAATTTTAATTTTGTCAAGCTTAACGTTGTCAATTTCAAAATTTTCAGCTCTCGCTTCAGATAAATGGCCCTCAAAATTCGGTTTCTTTGTATATTGAATATCCTTTTGGGTACTTATAAAATCCCTATCGTAAACAGCCGCAACATCCTCCTCTTGGAGCGATGCAAGCATGTCATTGTAAATATTAGGCCTCCTCTGAAAGACAACCCGACTGCCCACATTGCAATCGGGCGCTGTCGGAGCCCTAACCTCACTGAGTGGTTTATTAGATTCGCAAGGTGGAGCACAGGAGTTCATAGTCGGCGACAGGCACTGCCCCCCCAAATCGGAGAGATAGCAAACAGACTTACATTTTTTGTTCGGAGATATGCAGTCGCTGGTTGAACTGTTTGATGTTCCAGCCCTGCCAATTTCGATGCTACCGGGTATTCTGGTCGGCTTTGCCCCCAGACTTTCAAACGGTTCAGCAGTTCCTCGAGAGTGTGCACTACCCTCCGACCCTTGCAGGGTCGTCACATCCTCATTTTCATATTCATGGTCATTAGTAACACTATCCAAATTATTGAGACACTCATAATTATTAGTAAACAAATCAGGGTAACTTTCATATTCAGCAGTATTGTCGGGTAACTTAGAGAGTTGTCTAGTTTTATCTGCAGTGCAATGCCTCGGAGATGAATCTAGCTCAACTTGAAGTTTGTTTAGGCACCGATCATTAGTTATACGACTAAGTCCTACACAGTTTGACATTAAATCGCCATTTGTAATACGTGGGGAACCGTAACTGACGCTGTTGAGACCCTTTGCAAATGAATCAGCAAGCGTTGATTGCCTGAACCTGGGTTCAGCTCCCAATGCCATTTTAATAGCCTCATTATTAATGTTTAAAAAACGAATGAATAGCGCCTCCAGCTCCTTTGAATTGTAAAAATTTGGGATGTCAATTCCTTTGAGTTCAAATATATTGAGAATTTTACTCAAGTTGCAGTAGGTTATCTCCGGAAGCGCTATTCGCATTATGTTGGATTCCTCACTCAAGATAATCTCGCTGTAGCAGTCGTAGTCGGTCACAATCGGTTGGATTTTTTTGACATTATTTAGCAACTCAAAAATTTCGCTAATTATTTTATTTCCCATTACATCCTGACTTGCCAGCACCTCATTGATAGTATTGGTATATATACTGTCAATTACCTGTACTGTCACGTCAGGAAGAAGGCAGCAGATATATCTAAAAAGTAATTTGTGATGTGGGTGAGTGAGCGGCTCACCCAGTAATTTTCGACTAGAGAATTTAGATGGCAGCTTTGCTTTTTTCCTTTTTTTAGCCGTATTCAGCAACGGGATACTCGTCAAGTATCTGTCATCCAAGAGATAATCTGAGATGACCTTAGATTGGCTGAAAATGGCACTAGGCTGACCCAACAGCTCCCCAGGCGCGTCAATCGTATTCACCGGGTCCTCACAAATCACTACACTATCTATAGGCTCAATAGTTTGTGGAGTATGTCTCAATCTGGTGCTGGAACCATCCGCCTCCTTAACTGCTTTAGCCTGCGATTTAAGTGAGTCAAGCGAATCATCAGGCTTTCTTTTTCCAGATTGCATGCGAGTGAGGTTTTTGGCGAATTGGGATGCAGTGCTCAATTTGATTGCTGAAGATGTGCCCACAGGCTGTGACCTCGTTCTGGCGTGCTGCAGGGTTGAAAAAGTTCCATTATTTGGCAGCTCTTTCCTGCCAATATCAGTCAGGTCTACCGTGTCGACGTTTTCATGCGTTACAACCTCCTGCATCGTACCTTCAGCTGAAACAAGATGGTTAATATTTAATGGTAGGCAGATGTTGACACATGCTGCGCCCTTGTTGAGGAGAGCTGCATTATGCAAAGAAGTGTGCGCAATCGACCCCATATTATTTAGCATTTTCAAGGTTTTACTCACTTCTGATTTACTTTTACCACATAGTAAATTGATAGATTTACCTGAGTCGTATTCGACACCTGTGTCTTCTTCAAGGTACTTGTTTTTTATTTTAAGCAAGTCAGTCCCAAATTCGTGCGCTTTGTTACACTCAGTGAAGGTCAGGCCCTTTACGAGGTCCTGATTCTGTCGTTCAGTCAGCAATAAGTTATGCTTTTTCTTCACTTCATTCATCGTTGTCGCAGAATCCAAAGCCTTGGCAACAGTCAGGTCATAGTCAAAGAAATCGAATACCTCACCCGGATTCCTCTCTTTAGACAACGTCTCAGATGCTAGAATCCTGGTGTTGGCATCATGGCACTCCCCTAGTTCAGTAACAAGGTTCACCGTGCTTTTCAGATTAATGTCCCTCTGCCTGATTATTTTCAAGTCTTCGTCAAGTTTGATTGCAAGTTTCTTCTGCCATTTTATCGCACTTGTTTGTTGCTGCCTCAGCAGCTTTTGTTCAGCTGTTAGAGTCTCAGTTGTCTTGCATATATCAGCAACCTTCCTCTCAACATGCGAGATCGATGCCCTGTGAAGCTTGACCTCATCCTCATTACCTTTGTAGCGAGTTCTAAAGTCATAAAATTCTCGTTTATGATTTAAGAACTCAGTAATATGTCTTTCAAGCGACCCCTTGTGGGATTCAACCTCACTCACAAGCGCCCCCAAGCTCGATGCCTGGGATTTTTGCAACAGATTGGTTGCAGCGGCCTGATTTTCAATTACTTCAACCTTTTCCAAAATCGCAAGAGCATTCTGCTCTCCATCACCATCAAGCGCATTTTTTGTCAGGGACACGGTTGCCGAGTTATCAGGTAGGGCGCCATTGCGCATTCGCAAAAATTTAATTAGACACGAATACTTCGCTTTGCGAATGTTGGCCATGCATTCTTCAACTGAAGTGAACTTGAAGTGATAGGCACTGACGTCATAGAGCATGTCGTCCATACATGGCAAATCAGATCGACTTTTATGCTTTCCGTTGCCATAAGGCGCTTTAAAGAAGAAGCCTTTTCTATTTAGCGTCCCCTTGTGTCTAGCCCTGTTTGACAAAAAATGGTCCTTTTGGATGCTCGTGGAATCATAAATATGATTTTTCCTCAACCAGTTTGTGGCCAAGCAGCACGAGTGACCTGCAACATCCTCAACACTGAAAAAATAAAACTCGGGAAAGTTACCAACCGGCAAGCAGCTTCCATCACTGCTGAAAGAATCTGAATGTTGTTTATTGAGCGCATCCCTGTTTTCTTCAAGCAGATGTCGCGGAGATGCACCCAACCGGAACTCAATACTCGCCATCTCATACATTTTACAAAATTCACTGCATGTGGGCAGAACAAGCAGCCACTTGCTGTCATTCATCAGCGACCATGCTTCCCTGATCCATGGGAGCCTGGAAGTGATGCACTTGTGCTGGTCTGTGGCAAATTTATGCTTGGCAAATTTCATGAACGCCATTTGGTCACAGATGTTTGCAACGAAGAAATTTGTTACAACTGTGTCATTACTGAGGTTGATACTCTCCTCATCATCATTAAATACAATATTATCTGGAGTAATTCCCAGCTGCTCAATGCACTCGATTAAACTGCCAAGCGTCGATGGAGAGATGAAATTTCTGTAGAGATCAGCATTTATTGTCCCACCTTTTGAATTAAGCATGTAGTCCGGATTACTAAAATCATCAATTTGATCACCAGATGTCGCCACCTCGTATTTCAGCATATTATGCAAAGCAGCAGTGTTACAAGACCACTTCTCTTCACCAAACCAGTTGTAGTATGTACCGGGGACCCTTGTCTGTGCAACAGAAGTATCAGGAGCCTGTAGGTTCTCAGATGTTTGACGAAATGATCGGTAGTGGCTGCGACTGTAGCTACTCTGACTTCGATTATAGCCTGCTTGGTTTCCTCGAGCGAAACCTTTATTTTGTGTATCATAGAAGTTGTTGTAACCTCTGTTTCCTCGGTTGCTGCGCCCCCAGCCACGACCATTGCGTCCATTATTTCTCCAGCGTCCTCTCGAGCGCCCTCTGGTGCTGACGAGAGATTTTGACTTTTGGTCACCTGAATAACATTCAATGGTATTATTGCTAGACACATTGTGCGTGGTATTAAAAATCAAACCACAGCTATCTGATCTATCCGAGCCGAATATACTGTCACAGTCAGTGCTATACCCACTGTTACTATGCAATCCGGACACGGGATTCACAATAGATTCCTCACCGCACAGAGAGTTTTGCTTACCAGATGGTGGTTTAACAGATCTTGATTGTTGAGTTTTGATTATTTTTGGACCATTCACCTTGCCAGTTGCGGTCAGCGTTAGCTGCGATGATGGTCGTCGCTGCTGCCTGAGTTGCACAGGAGGGATGTAATTCGCCCGCTGTGTTGCAGAATTCGGGGTCTCTGATAAACCAGTGAGCTCAGCAGTTTTTTGGAAGCAGTTTAGCTCACCTCGGTCACCCTTATTTGCTGTTTGATCAACTTCCATAGGACCTGCTTCCTGTGCCTTGTAGCGATTGTGGGCCCTTTTTGCCTGCGACAGGGCTGTATTAACCATTATGTAACCACTAGTGGTGGTGGTGCTACGTATTTGGGGGTCGTAGGAGGAATTAATTTGGACGTGTTTTTAACGCAATTGAATTAATTTAGACGTGTTTTTTAAAGCAATTAACAATGAGAAATGACTAATTGACAACACCACCACGCCTGACTTGCTTAATTGTTGTAGTATCTTACACAAGCTCGCTTGTTGCGCATCAGTCTCGAACCAGGCAGCGTCCAGTTGTGCAGTTTGCAACTGTGTGGGCGGCCCAAATCCGTAATAGGTTTGATAACAGGTGTAGTCAGGCTCTACCTAGAAGTTATAGCTCATCTAGATATCTACATCAATAATACCTGCTTTTGTAAATTAATTTGGTGACCAATTACATAGCTGTGATACAGTCAGCTTAACTTAAAGGTCATTTTAATTAAAATGTCGTCATTTTAACGACCAGATTCAACCAGATTCGACAATTCAGCTCTTGGTTCAGCAGTCTTTAACCAGAGCCAACCTTAACAAACTTTAGAGCACGCGCAAGACATTAGAGCACGCGCAGCTTAGCAGGCTAAACCAGTGCCACGTAACTAAATAAAATTAATCAGCGTTCAGCATAGTGATCACTTCTTATACTATTTTCAGAATTTTTGAGACAATGTTATTTTCAGAATTTGAGACTAATATTCCAAGCAAAATTCAAACAAAATTCAAACAAGATTCATCACTTAGAGTGTGTGGTACAGTTATCATTTGAGCGAATTAAGTAGCTTGTAAAAAATAAACTTGCAAAAACGTTAGCTGCTGCCTTTAGTTGATCTACCTGTGTGACGCGACTGAATTATAAGTGTTGGACGCCCTTGATTTTAACTATAGATTGAACTCCACTTGTAGAGAACAGGTACTTCACCAGCCAGCAGAAGTATTTGAAGTATTGTGGATCACCCTAGGAGCAGTTTATTGATTATTTCATAATTTATTAACTTACAAGCCAGGAAACCTTATTTTGTAAATTTGAATTGTGTAACTCTCTTGTTCTCTGGAGATCAAAGATTGTACCAACTGAATGTTTAACCAGACGACTACTGACTTCACGCTACTACAGCACTCACTTTACATACGTATATATTTTAAGAGTATGTAGAAGATGCGATTGGGGCATGACCAGTCTTCTTTATATAACCATCGTTCTGGTTGAGAATGTACATTGCCCCATCACCATCATAATTTGACGAATTGATGCAACTGTCACGCACATGTTATTTTTAATTGTAATGTGTACATTTCGTGGTAGATTACATTTGCCCTGCACGCCTCGTTTTAGTCGCAGCTACCTGAGCAGGCTCATCAAATGATTATCATGGGACAGCAGTCATTCAGGACGGTGACCCATCAATTCAAAGTTCAGAGGCCAGTTAGGCTTTGTACATCTTAGGTTTAAGATAGATGGCATACAACACGACACGTTTTGGTTCGGTTCGGTTCGGCTCGGTTCGGTTCGGTTCAACTTATATTTGAGATAGCCGTCTTACACCACTCCACGAGGAGTGAAGTTTTTTCACACTGCTGC
>SCLE01247084.1:0-13150 GCA_004367955.1 Bathochordaeus stygius | reverse complement strand
GTGGGAGCCATAAAATTAGGTTCTTAATATTTTTCGGTCACATTATGCGGTCTTTATGAATTAAATTTTCCTGGGTGCATGATAAGGATTACTGACTGCGTTTTCATTAGTAATCTCACTAATACAGTTAGTAGTCAGTTGGTTAATATTGGTCAGAAATTGATCCTTGGCAGAATTAACCCGCTCCACATAATTAATTAGCGTGTTTTTATGGGCGATATTTCGCTCAACAATTTTGGATATGAAGTCGAGCGGAATTATGTCAATTACGGAGTTAAATTTGCGTTTTTCGTTAGTAATTTTCTCCACAATTGACTTAACTCCGCAAGGTACATCCGTGAGTTTGAAATCACCGCAGCTCTTGTTGCAGCAAATCACAGCATCGGATAAGTTACTTTTGTCAATAACGCTATCCAGTGTTATTTTAAGCAACTCATCCGTATCCTGGGACGATATTTTATTTTTCTCACATATTGCAACTACGCAATTTGCAGAATTGACAATTTTTTCAACACTACATGGTTCACTTAAGTGACTCATTAGATTGTCGAGCATTAGCTCGAGGCGATGGTAAACGCCCAATGGTATGTGAGGTGCCGAGGACCCATCATCAGAAACCGGCGTCAGGCAATTGTTTTCATGGAAATTAAATTTACTGTGGAGTATTGGTGAAATCCACTTACTGGCCAATCTGGTCTTTTTAGAGTGGCTTTCAATCACCTGCGCTGCACTACGTTTCATGTGACGGGCGTTCGGTCTCGGTATAACTCCCTCGCCAGATGTACTACAACCAGCTACCATCAGGCTTTTAGCGCTATTTTCCCTCTCAACAGTAGACCCTGAGTCCGAGACAAGTTTAGGGGGGGAGGGCGTATCCGGTACAATACTCTGCCCTACTTCTTTTTTTGCATTTTCCATGTTATTTTCAAATATTTTGCGGCATTGTGTTTTCAGGTTTGCAAAGTTACGTCCGCTGTCTTCGAATATGGTTCGTAACAAATAGTCCTCCCCCCCATTTGTCTCAAAGTCAGAGTCAGAATTCCAAACAATGGAATGTATAGGGAGTGTATCACACCTTGGGTCGCTGGTACAGTTTTCTGCATAGAGAAAACGTTTATTATTCAATTCACTATCAAACTTAGTGATTAGTATTTTTAATTTTTCAGTATCAATACTTTTGGTGTCCCATGCAGAGACCTGTTTTTTAATTTGACTAATATTGAAATTCATTTTATTTTGCGCCAATATTAATTCAAAATTACGCAATTTGAATTGATTTAACTCGTAAATTAGAATGCTAGGGTCCATATTTTCGCACAGAAAATCGTTACGTAAATCATATGATTTGCTACGAACGCTTGAAATACGACGCATTTCAGACTGTACCAGCGATCCCAGATATAAGTTTCCATTATCACATGCTTCAATGCTACCCGTGAAGTCACGGACCGCATATTCGGCTAATATAGTATAAGGCAAGAGTGCAAAAAGATTAGGAATTTTCTTAAGTTTGAGCCACTTATGAAATTCATAATTTTCAATTTCTTTCATGGTGGTGACGTAAGATGATACCGTGATATCAGGCTTGACGTCGACCACCTCGTTCCAAAGGCACAACATTATACAGGAGCTCGATTTGCAGGATTCCGCGGTGATTTCTGAAGTACTATAATGGGTGAGGTTTGTGTTTTACCGTTGAATGGAGCAACAATTTTCTTCCTTTAAATATTCACAATACAAGAGTTCGATTGTCCCTAGCATTTTCAAAAGCAAATTAACATATAGACTGAATATAATTTAGTCGAATGCCGTATATCTAGTATGAGCAAGTAGAATGTTTAAGTATACTGTGCGCCCATTATATTTTCATGAATCAACCATACTCTCGAAAATAGCTGTTTTATATGTATAGGATTGCCATATTGTAGTATTATTTAACCAGCTTACTCCCATCCTAGGTTTTATGAAGTTTTGGGCACTACATTTGGTAATTAAAAATTTTTAATTAAAAATTCAAAAGGGTTGATTAAGTTTAGCAAAAACTGCGTTGCGCGCCACGTAAGTTGTTCCCACAATTTAGCTGTTTAGAAAGTTTGTCTTTATAAATAATGTAGTTGATCAACGTAGTGAGTCAACCTAGGCGGGAAGGCCCGGGTCCGCAGTATGCGATTACACGACGTACCCGCCATCTGCACATTCTAGTTTATCATGATTCACCGGAGCATTAAAGTGTGGACCTTGAACAGGAAATAGTGGTTGTCGTAAGTTCACTTTCATATAATTAGGTGACAACTGGATATTTATTCTAATTCCTAACAATTTTTAGGAGATGATATATTCAAGATACATTTCAAATATATAAATAATACATTTGAAATATACCATAAATATATTTTCCACACTTATTTATATCCCGCGGGGTTGGTAATATTTGCATTAGATAGTGACTATTATTATGATCCATTAAATTTAAGGTGAGTGAATTTACCATCTTATAGATTACTTTATAAGTCGGAAATTGTACCGAATATTTTAGAATCACGGAATTTTAAAGAGGATTATACGCACCATCGACGAGTCGCATTCTCATTACTCATTACACACGTACTACACGTACCATTTCAGTGATTGCCAAAAGTATAATAAATATATATTTTCATTTTTCCATTTTCCGAACATTATGAATCAAGGACGCTTGCCGAAGACTATCATCATACCGATTGTCTAAGATATATATTTTCATATTTTAGAATTTTTAATGAAGATTCTTACACTTACTTTTATCACGAGGGGAATGGTAACGTTTAGGATTCTGATACCGAATATTGTTTGAATCTATTTCATAATTTTGGAGTTAATAGATTAATTTTGCAAAATTATTAAATATTTTGGAATCCTAGTATCCTAGTACCACACGACATTATAGTTGTAGCATAATTTTATAGTAGATTTTGCTTTACCGCCTAGGTGTAGTTTTAGTACGTTGTAAGGTTGGGTGTCGCTATGTGAAAAATGGGGAATTGAATAGTGGGGTTTAGTAGCGGAGCTAATCTACGAAACAGGAGAAGAAGGGGGTGTAACATGTACCGCACTACATTATAACACACCACCCCTTCATTCTTGTGTCTTTTTAAATTCAATCTCAACATATAGGGGCACCGCAGATTACGAATTGTACTCCATGATTGATGGGCGCGTCATCAGTACGCCCTTAAGTGTATACTGCACAAGATCAGTCAACACGTAGACACGCAACATCTGGTATACGTGTCCCTATCAACAAGTAACTTCTGCAATCGGACATTAGGCTCAATTATAACACCTGCTGAAAGCAGAATTTAAACCGATGGTTAAGCGATTACATATTAATCTACATATTTTATGCGCGTTTTAATTGCAGGTTTAATATAGTTATATTCAGAATGTTGGGCTCAAATTGTGGACATATGGAAATAAATTATAGGATAAATTATAACACAGTTTATGTTCATGCTGCCGCCTGGTCAGTGCGCACCAGTCTTCCAAATTGGAGAGGGTCAGAGCGTATAAATGTAAGTCACTACAGACTGTGCACACTGTACCAGCGGCACCATGTGCATAAATACGCACAGTATATTGTACATATGTTATTGAAAGTTAATAGCATGTAGTTTAAATGCAGATTTGTGGTAATAACGGTTACAAAAGTTCATACACGCTCACAGAAGGTATATTATGGTTAAGTAATTTATAGGGTGCAGCTGGTCGTCATCCAGGCACAGTCATTGAACACCAGTTGCTCAACGTTTGGAGCGTACAGGCTATCAATAACTTGCCCGATGAGGATTTGATTGCCCGTGAGGGTCCTAAACTTGAATGATTGTTCATTTATTGAACCACCGCAGTATTTAAACTCTGTGCTGTAAGCTGAAACTAGCGGACAACTTTGCATGAGTGCAGCAACGCCGTCCGATAAGTTGTTTCCTTTTAATAAACGAGCAGAGTTAATAATTGCATTGTGCTGGGTACCGTAATTAGCAGTTGTTGATATTATATCAGCCTTAACTCTGATTTGAGTGAAGCGTTCAGTGCCCGCGGAACGAGCCGATGACCTAACCCTAATGCTCTTGATTATATTTGATTGGGTGTTGGCGAAACATTTGGTAAAAGCATAAAATGTGTTGCCCAATCTATTGAAAAGGGCCGATAAATACCTATCATAGTATTCAGTTATGATCCACGTATTGTCATCATTATCGAGGGCATGCATCATGCAGGAGTTGCAAAATGATTCAATTAATGATAGAATTTTAATACCATTCTCCGATGAAGTTGGTCGCTCATCGCACGCCGGAATAATGTCCAGAAGGACTTCAATTGCTACTTTTAATTCACAATAAGGGTTAGTTTTCCTTCTGGCAACCACCAGCGCGTATTCAATGTGGGACCGCAACTGTTCGGAAGTTGGTTTATCGTCACGTGAGCCTACAGACCGATTTGTCAAAATTTAAGTTACCCCTTTAGTTCAGAATTTTAGGTTAGATTTATCAGTTAGTGCAAAATGACATGTTAATTTGTACTTTGGTGTACATGGTTAGTGTTTACATTTTGATTAGTATACTTCCGACACTGCAGATGTATTTCATATTTATCAAATTTTAGGTTGCATCTTTAATTAAGAATTTGGGTTGAAAGTACAGTTAGTGCGGGGAAACCTAATTTAGATAGCGATTTCTATATAAATGGTCTTAATTTCCATACTGATTTCAGTATATTTTAGATGTTAAAAATGTATTACTGACTTGGCAAAATTAAGTTGTCACTTAAATTCAGAATTTTAGTTTAGACCAAACAGTTAAAGTGAACACATAATTTTATTAACGATTACAATGTAGATGTTTAGTTGTTTTGCATCTTAATTTCAGTATAATTAAAACATTACAACGTAGGTCGGATATATCAAATTTGGTTTGCCCCTTTAATTCAGAATTTTAGATTAAACGTACCAGTTAGTGCAAAAACATATTTTATAGAAAAGAAATTTTTGTATGTGGTCAGTATTTTGCATCAGGATTTTAGTATGGTTCAGATATTCTGAATAAATTTGAGTTTTCACTTTTTATTAATAATTTAGGTTTGGCAGACCGTTAGTGCGAAAAACATAATTTTTTATGATTTTTAGCACGATTTCGATGCAGATGGTTAATATTAGTAAATATAATTCAGGTATGTCAAGCTATAGCTGCACCTTTAATTCAGAAATTTTAGTTTAGTGCGAAACCTAATTTATAATAGCCATTTCGATGTATGCGGTTAGTATTTTGCATTCAGGTTTTAGTATGATACCGACATTTAACAAATGTAGTTAAGTTTAGTCAAATTTACAGTTGCCTCTTTAATTAGGAATTTTAGATACCAGTTAGTGAGAGGACATATTTGTTGGTAATAATTTTGATGTAGGTGGTTAGTATTTTACATTCAGACATTTTAGTATAATTCAGATTTTACAATATAATTAGAGTTAGGTAAGCCTAGTGTTTTCGTAATGAACTTGTTTATGATAAAAAGTCTAATCTCCACGTGGAGCCCACTGGATTAGTCATCCTCCACGTGGAGACTAGAGGCAAGTGGGGAATAAAGAATTTTAATTTATTTTATTTATGGGAGATTTTATTTTTATATTTGAATGGGACTAATTATAAGCTGGTTACATATTATAATTGGTTCTCTTCAAGTCAGATCTAGTTGCAGGGTGATTTCTTAAATTTTAGACAAACCGGTCGAGTTAAAACTAGATGACATGTGAATATTTGGTAGGTTGGTATTTTTAGAATATATACCCGACATGTACATGGCCGATGACAATGCATTAACCACCCTTGATGACAAGTTGGTTGCCAACTCCAATAAATGCTGCGTACGAGGGTTGATTCTCGTTGGCGCATTAATCTGTTCAATAATTAGATCCATATTAATTCGCTGCGTAGTAACTATAAAATTCTGCAGGAAAATTAACTTTGTAATGTGAATTTTAGCCGGGAATTTGTGACACATTTGAGAACATATAATTGCCATCTGCATGATATAATAATTAATAATAAGTTATTAGCGATTTAGATATTTGATGTCACCAGTGCATCATGGTGCCTGTCAGCACGGTGCCTGTCAGCACCATGCATCCACCGGTACATGCAACACATCTCAAAAAAATCAATGCACAATAAGTTGCCCAACAGCCCCGTACGGGCCCATTCTACTTAAAGGATAATGTGGACCCACCTCACCGTCACAAGGTTGTGAGGTGGGTCCACTTACTATTATGAGTTGGATTATCTTAGTCTGGCTATAGAATAATTTCAAACCCAATAATTGCAGATATAGATGCAGAAAGAAGAAATAGTGGGCTGACTAGGTTAAAGATTATGAAGCCTCACATCCCTGGGTTATACCCAGTGAGTAGCCCAATACAGTGATTGTGTAGCGTAGGGGTAGGCATTGGATCTAATAACCTAGGGCATATTAGTACTATGTAAATGAAACATGGCTAACTGTGTAGAAGTAGATTGATTTATTTGAGTTAAATGCCAGGTATGTAATTATGGGTCCCTATATAAGTATTTTATGGGGTACGTGTGACCTCTGTATGGCTGTAGGCCAGAAAAACCTGTAAAGTTAGGGGATTGTAGTTTTTACGAGTTTTGTGGACATTCGTATATTAAGATTTGGTCTGGAAAAAATCGTATTAACATAGAAAATCGTAGCAGATAGATTAATTTTTACCCAATATTTACGGTCAAATCAGCCAGGCATAAACTTATATTTGTACCAATTCCTGTGGTTTGGAACCAGCCCAACGGGAGGGAGGACGGAGTGAAATTATTGTACATGGGTCACTTTTAGTTATAAGTTTGGTTAATAATTTTTGTATGCCTTGTGTGGTTGTTGGTTTTGGGGCTACGCATAGGGCCTCCTGATATAACCTGGCTGATTTGACCTGGGGAATGTTATGGGGACCTAGGGAATGTTATGAAACCTGGTTTCTGGTTAATGTAGCCTGGGGAAACCGGAACAATTTTAGCAAGCCTAGGGAATGTTATGAAACCTGGTTTCTGGTTAATGTAGCCTGGGGAAACCGGAACAATTTTAGCAAGCCTACAGAGAGTAAAGACCCTCAAAAACATATACCTTCGAATTCTCAAAACACAGACAAGAGAAAACACACAAAAGACAAACCCCTCAGAAAATAACTTCCCGAAAACAGTCTCCAGAAAACGATATTCAGATATAAAATTTGAAACAGACTGGGCAGATTTCAGTTGGCCAAGTTTATGTATACCAATATAACTTCCAATTCTCAAAAATCTTCAGAAAGCATTCTTACGAAGACAATTTTCGGAAAATAATTTTAGACAGAAAATTAGAACAGACTGGGCAAATTTCCGTTGGCCAAATTAATGTATACCAGACCTAATTTTCTACTCTACTCGCTTCTCTCTATTTCCTCGTTTGGTGTTTTATCGATTTTAAAGTGTGAAGTAATCTAATTGAGTGCAGCTGTTTCCTTATATGCGCTATTCGTCATGGGTGGTAGATTTTGTTGGACTTATGTTATATGTAATTATATGTTTTGTATCGTTGATTATCGCTTTATGTATTAGCGGTTACTGTCAGGTTGATATTTGATTAATTATAATTTATTGGATTGCTTATAATTTACACAGTCTTTTCGTAATCATATTTAGACCAAAAGCCTCTAGGCATGGGTTTCGAAACGCAAAACATTTTTCAGAAAAATTATATTTTATTCATTTATATTCCTATATTAATGCATTTCGATATATCTATACTTTGAATTGTATATTTCGAGTTTTTAGTTATTAGCGTTGCGCCCCTGATTAATTTCGGTGGAAATTTTAGCATAGTTTGTTTGGGATTTTTAGACTAGTCACGCAGAAGTTTTGTTGGATATTAAACTTCAGCGTGCAGCTTTTAAACATCATTTGGCTTGGTCTTTTAATCCAGTCGTATAAAACACCAAACGTGTAGAAAAAAGCAAAGAGAGCACAAAGATGTGTAATTGGGTATTAAAATGCAGCCTA
This sequence comes from Bathochordaeus stygius, assembly GCA_004367955.1. NCBI lineage: Eukaryota > Metazoa > Chordata > Appendicularia > Copelata > Oikopleuridae > Bathochordaeus > Bathochordaeus stygius. Next base: position 5,072 of record SCLE01247084.1, on the reverse strand, counting down.
TTATCAACGGAAGCTTATTAACTGTATATCGCGAGAAGTGTCTCCTACTGTATCGTGTATCATATTTTACTCTCACGCAGAGATATGCTGTGGGTTACAATGCTTACCCAAGCTAATATCAGACCACCGCATATATCGCGGAAAGTATCGCATGTTGTATCGTATATTAAATTTTGCTAATACACCTATTGGCATCTTAAATAAATCAGAATAGATTTATGGTAACTAAAGTGCATAGATGGCATATGGGTCACGTGTGAGACTTTCGAGATTTAATGTGCTGTACGTTGTTTGTTATTTATTCTTAGAATATTATTCCATTTATGATTAACCAACTATTTTTACAAACCTATTTTACAAACCTATTTTACAACATGCGATTGTAAAGACGACCATGGATTGTAAAGACAACCATGGTTAACCATGGTTAGTCACATTGGTTAATTACTTTGGATAGCCCGAGTTGTAGATGTGACTGGAGTATTTCATCATCTATGATTTACCGTCTGTTTTGCAATGTGCGATTGTAAAGATAACCATGGATAACCACGGATAACCATGGATAACCATGGATAACCATGGATAACCATGGATAACCATGACTTGTCACAGTGGTTAATTACTTTGGATAATCGGGGTTGCAGGTGTGAATCAGGGTTGCAGATTTGATCAAGGTTGCAAATGTGACACGCAAATGTGATACGCGATTGCAGAGGTTGCAAAGTTTGCAGATGTGATACGCGTACTGCGCTATCTCACAGTTTATAGTACTACGTGTTCATTTTACTGAGCGCTATGCATAATTACATCATTTATGCGTAAATGGCGTCAGGTTAGAGTTATGCATTTGTATCGCTATTTAATAATTTCGTGTAATACATGCTGGAATTTGGAGATGGTATTAATATTATTCCTCCGATGGTTTATAGCAAGTGGTGTGAGGCCATCAAAGGGTATATTAAAGTGTTTGACATCAATGCTGTCCATAATACTATTTTTATGTGTACACTTTGAGCAATCTTTTTTACCTGCCCGGTGTGGGCATTTATTTTCGAACCATTCTTTAAGATTTTCAGTAAAGTCCTTAGATCCGAGCTGGTTTCGTAAATTGCTTGGCAGGGCATTGAAACAATCTATGTTATTAAGTGGGAACAAGTTATATCCGCTCGGTAGCTTGTTTATGATGATAGGGGCGTCCCATGGCTCATACTTTCCATCGAAAAATTTCCCTTTAGACTCCCTATATACAATACATCGTTTTAGCGAGTCAAACAGAATGGTTGGACTTCTACGTAGAGCAATTTTGCCGAGAAAGTTTAGTCGCATATATTCATGCTGGTTACGGGCCTCAGGCCAGCCCGCCATCAGGAAAATCTCAGCGTAGGATTTACGATCCTTATATGCAGTAAAAGGTATCCGTAACACGGCAATGATAATCTGTACAATTCTGCGGTTGATGTCATTGTATATCTTATCTGTGAACGGTGGTAGGATTTCCATTGCGTAATTATAATTACCATATATAAGCGAGCGGGCTAACCTGAGTCGATCACGAGGGCTACTACGGTCAGCTATATTGAAAATTAGGCCTCGATGATCGTTTATGCAGTTTTTTATGTGGAAAATTTGCTTGGAAAATGACATGTCGCTGTCAAATCGAACTCCTAAATGTTTAAACGATTTGACATGGTTTATTATTTCTCCATTATCCAGTGTGATATTTTTAACGTTATCCTTACCGATAGCCATGAACGCGGTCTTCGGGTAACTCACATGTATACCCCGTAATGAACACCAACGGGTGATACACTGGATCATAATTTTAGCTGCATTTCTTGCTTCGGTCAAAGAGTTTCGGCTTATTACAGCCACCACATCATCTGCAAAATAGATGATGCGGGACGATTTTTTCATAGAATCATCAACAAGCGATTCCACACCCGACATCATTAATGAGAACAATAATGGAGAGAGTGCTCCCCCCTGTGGAACACCAAACTCACTAAGTTTAATTGGGTCACTGGTACACCCATTCACCGAAATTTGGCCGGACCGATTGTTTAGCTCACTTATAATGTATCTTAATACTTCCGGGGAAACTATTTTACTCATCCTAGTGATTATGAGGCTGTGCGGGATTGTTCCAAACGCATTTGCGCAATCCATAAACACTAGGATGGTACAGTTTCCCCGGGGTTGTAGTTGGACAAAGTTGAAAATGTCGGCCAACGCAGTGCTGCAGCTAAAATGCTTGCGGAACCCGTGTTGATGTTCAGAAATGAGTTTATGGGACACGGAAAACGCAAGCAGATTAGCCGCAACAAACTTCCCCCTCATAGAGGCAGATACAGATGGTACACTAAGTATACGGTTCGACGAAACAAGACTCAGGTCCTTGGAGTTTAGCTTTGGGATGGGTACCATCTTATTTGCCTGGTCATATGAGGGGAAGATTCCAATTCTGGTGTCTAGTGTAATCATTTTTTCAAACCATTCAAGAAATGGTAATGGTAGTGCATTAAGCACTGTACCGTTGAGCTTGGAGTCAAGTCCCCTAGTTTTCAATTTAAGACTACTGATTAGCGCTCGCGACGAATTTGACTTGGATCCTGGTTGGTCATCAGCTCCTATAAAGTGGGTATCGTGAAACGTAAACTTAATATCATTTTCGGGCCAAAAATCGAGCCCCGCATAATTTTCAGGGCAGTCATTTGTTTGACTTTGTAGTTGGATAAAATGGGCGCGATGCTCATTTGGAGTAAAATTGCCTGTTTTACCAAAAATCTGTTTGCTCTTACAGTTGAATGTTCTATGCACTTTAAAAATATCGTTTGTGGAATACGAATAATTTTTGAGTATATTACCTCGTACGAAACGCTTGTCTGATTGCGACATTCTTTTGAACAACGCACTTACTCTATGTATCAGCAAAGTATTATTTGAAGAGTTGTTTTCCAGTCTAGATGAATTTTTTAGGTAAGACAAATATTTACCTAGTACTATAGTATTATGACTGAGTACAGACTGTTTTCGAAATGGCAGTTCAATCTCGCATGTGGGCATTATTGACGACATCCCACTCTCCAAAGTATCTAAAAGAAATTTGGAGAATGGAACCTCGTCAAATGGTGCCACCCAATCAGCACTTTTTGCCTCAGAAATGTGCATCGCGTCTTCATTATATAATGTTTCAAACTGTGTCGCATGCTCACGAAGTATCTCAATTCCCCGGTCATATATCGTCTCTTGGTTTGGCATTTTAGTAATTTGCGCCGTCAATCTTTCCTCTGAAATATTATTTTGAATCTTTGTCACGATTTTAATGACCGAGTGGCCATCATTTCCTGCGAAGGTTTTCCCGTCATGTTGGGAGATGCATATTTCGCTGGAAAATCCTTTATGGAAAACTACATCAATATTCGATAATGTGGGGAGACACGTATTAGCACGCTTATTCGGGATGTTCGTGTATTTAAGCTTGTGTGCGAAATATATAGAGGATATTGTTCGGAAAAGGCCGCACACAAGTTTGCAGTCCTGTGGGCGCGGCCGGTTGTAATCAACATTTATGTCCCCTACAATTAGACCTGTTACATTTTGTTGCAATTTTAAAATTTTAACCATATGTCTTTTAAAGAAATTAAAATACTGTTCAGCACTGTAAATATTGAGTGCCTTGGTTTTGGGAGATCCTATATGAGGTCTATACAGCGATACAATGTTGTAAATTGTAGACGCTCCCCCAGAATGCAGAGTCAGACTCACACTCGTGAATGGCGCAATTTTAAATCGTAGCTTAGCATTGTATTTCCTAGCATTTTTAATTAGAATAGCAGAAAGTATTGTAGGAACTTTATTTATAAGTATCGGCGTATGATAAAACGCCGTAAATTCTTGCGGGAAGAATGTACGCTTTTCCAGGTGGTTAGGGTGCAAGTTTAACTCTTGTAGGCATAATATTTGGACATCCGGAAAATTAGCAATCACATTATTTGTCTGAAACAAGGGCCTGTTTAGATTGACAGATATGATGCACAACTCATTATTTGGCGGTCCATTTGTGGTGGATATGTTCAGGTTATCAATTTTAGGGAGTATGGCACTGAATCGCTTACCAGTTTCAGAAATAATGTCATTAACTAATTCATTGTAAAGGGCATTGCGCTCAATGCACCTAGGTGACACTATGCGCGGGTTGATATATTGTCGCTCCGTAAGGGCGTCAATATCCGCGAGATTAGGGATTGCCCCCATATTGCCATCAGGGTTGGTCATTATACTTTTTGTTTTTTATAAATAATACGATGAATAATGCGTGTTTTCCTTTCAAAAAAAAAACGTAGAATAGAGTTGGATATTATGATACAACTATCTTAATTTAACGATACCTTACTATCGAAACCTAATATTCAATTAGGTTTGGCTCTTCAAGTCTAGGCGCACGCGCTTTGCAGTGTGGGTTGAATTACTGCGTTAATAGGCACGCAGAAACATTATTACTGTAATTACATGCACCTAAGGTTAGCGTTTTATCTTTGTACTGTCCGACACAAATTCACAGATACCACTCTACCGCTAGATTTTACCACAAATAAGTATGCTCAGTGCTAAATTGGTATCTCACTCGTTATCAGAATATCTAATGGATCAACACGTTTTGGTAAATACTCATGATCAGATTTGGTAAGTATTCGATTTGGTAAATACTCGCGATTATAGTTTATAATGGATTTATAGTGATAAATTTGATTTACCGTTGATGGGTGCGCATTGATATTCCTGTGTAACTAGCTCTTGCGAGTAAAGTTGGCGTTTACCTTTTATATTATGGTTGGATGAACCTGTAAATTTAGATGACGTTTCCTTACTCAGACTAATCTATGCGGGTGACTTTTCCTTACTTAGATTAATTAATACAGACCGGATATTTTTAATTGATAGGGCTAATTAAACTATGTACTCATTTCCTAAATATGATTGTAATTATATTCAGTTCCCACAGATCAAAAATTGTCTGTAAAATTTTGCATATACTTTTATTGGCATCATATTCTTTAGTACCACATGGATAT
>SCLE01245989.1:0-13154 GCA_004367955.1 Bathochordaeus stygius | reverse complement strand
TAAATCGATACCCAGGGAACAGAATATGGGGTCCATTTTTGACCATTGTGACTCCAAAGTCTCATGGTGGGAGGAACTTCCTGGGTTTGTCCTGTTCGAAGGACAGGTTTAAACTTGAAACTATACTCCTACCAAGTTTCAACCCCCTAGCGAAATGGTAATGAGGTAAAACATGAGGAGACAGAAGTCATTATTTTTGTCACGTACGAAAAATGAGGACAAAAGAGTAATAACCGCTAAAAGTATACCGTATATTTCAAAAAAGTCTTTCATTCTGTAGAGACAATAATCTGCTGGAGGGAGAAACCCTCCTCTCTTGCCCTTGCTACCATATTATAAAGAGACGGACTGCTTCCTCGTGCGAAACGTTTCTCTGCAAAATGAAAAACTTTTTCAAAACATACTGTACATATAATAAACTAAATATAATATTCGGAAAATACAAGAAGTTCCTTCCTATAACCTTGGGTGACAGCCCCGTAACTCAAATATATCGTTTGATATATCGGTTGGATTCTACAGGTTCGAAACTCTACAAGTACTAAGTTTCAGCCTCGTAACTTTAATATGAATTTTAAGTCATTGGGGGGTCTCCTATAGTGACGATGGAGAATTATGAATGGTGTGGTGTGATTCTACAGGTTTGAAACTCTATCTGTACTAAGTTTCATTTCTAAAATTATCAAGGCGCTCTAAAAATAACATCATAGATCTTTGAATGAGAGAATTTCTGATAATGACCAATTCCATATAAAAAATGATACTTACACACTTTTTGTACAGAAATTTATCATCACCAGTATAACAATGCCTGTAAAGCATATGCCGAACAACATTCCAACCAGGACAAGAAATAATGTTTTTCGTTTGGAATCAAATTTCGCTGAGATTGAGATTTAATAATGTCGTTGGCAAAATATACGTTTTTGTAAGTCTAAATTTAAAATTTATGACTAGGCTTTGGGGAAATTGCCCATTCCAAACAAACTCTCAAAACTTTTCCAAACAAACTTCCAAACTTCATTCTCGAAACTCTGTTTCAAATTCTATTATTTTTCTTCAAAATTTTTTCCATCTTTCCATTTTTCCAGGAAATTGAAAAGAACCAACATTTCTGAGTTCACCACTAAACGATCAGCACGGCCTAAGATTCTGCTATATTCCACTCGGAAACCTCTACAACCCCAAATTCATGCGGTCACTTAGAATAGCGCACTCTTAATTGACGAATTTCTGGAAATAAATGGCAAAAACGTAGGGTTAAGTACACCGGTAAATAAATAACACTTATTGGGATTTAGCGACACACTGCCGAACAACCTGCCTAACACGTCCAGCGCGCAACCCAAACTAAAACTGCCAACAACAGGACCCGTTACGCATTCATACCATGTTGATAAGGACAAGAGTCAAGCCTCACAGTGCAAACCGACAACTCAGGAAATTGATTCCACCACGAGCCCGCCGATATATGAAAGGTCTACCCGTACAAAAAATAATTTCAGGCGATCTGTGTCTACGCCAACGATTTCTGATTACTCATTACCCAACTACACTCCGTTTTCAATTGAGGGGGGGGGTGACGACTCTGTTTTACCGGGAACTAGCATTCCGATAAAATGTGAGTCCCAATCCTCTGACACACCCTCTGGTGCCCCATCTATTATATGGAGTAATGATGCCATGCCTAGCCTAAGCACTATTGATAACCTGTCTTTTAATTCTATGTCTCCCAGCAGGAGCACGGGCACAGCTCCTGTCAGTAACCTGACTGAACGTATCGAGCTGAACCTATCCAACGAGCTGGAGGCGTTAAATATCAAAAAACCCAAACGTGAAAAAACCAAACTATCTGACTTCACTTCGATCCATACAAACAGCTGTTTAAACAATTTACCCGACAGGATAAATTTCGCTTACATGTGCCTTGTTTTACCTGAGTACACGCTAAAAATTGCAACTAATTATTTAAATAATATACTAAAACTAGGCTTTACTGAAAGTGCGCAAATTTCTGAGCTCAGGGAGCTCTGCGCCAATCTCTCGCTCATACAGCCCCAAGCCGACGATATTCTGTATCTAGGCGAAAATGTCATGGAACCCCCTGACAATGCTCACGATATCGTTCTACCCCCCATCAGTAGTTATATTTTGGCCATCATAATTAACATCCTGGAAAAACATGAAGTCATAATTCCCCATTTTGCAAACCACAAGGTGCTTTATGCGGCCATAAATAAGCTACTGAAGGGGGACTCTAAATACAACTCTGTACCGCCCGACAAACGATTCATACAGCCAACCCTTTATAAACTTCTGGGCCTCCCCCCACCAGCCCACCAAATCAAGTCAGGGTTCATAATACGTCCGCTCCATGTGTACACCCGATCGTAACTTCAAGCATAATCATGGTAAATGACACAACGAATACCGCAAACACCTGTCATATGATAGCACAATGCGGGTTAAATGCGTGTTCGAAGTGCGTGTTTGGGTGCGTGTTTGGGTGCGTGTTTTGGACACGTTTTAGACACGTCTTGGACGCGTTTTGGACACGTTTTGGACACGTTGAGGCGTGTTTGGAATACGTGTACCGCATATAGCTAGTAGGAAGCACCCCAACTTAATCTTATTGTATGTGGAAATATCATAGTTAAAATAACATGTTGAAATAGCATGGCGCGGGTAGGTCCACCAGACAATTAACCCAAACAACGCGGCAGTCGAAAACCTTTCTAAACAATTAATTTGCACAAAATTGCCTCCCGTATCACCCGAGCCCGATCGAAACACTTTAGAGCGGCCAGCAGCCCCCTTCAAAGCTTAGAAAGTTTATGGTACACCGTAACTTGAATTCAAGGATACTAAAGATAACGAGGATCTAAAATTGCTTAAAAACAGGTAATCACCCATAACTCAAACTTACCTCAAATTGTGAAGCAGAAACTCGGGGGCGTCGTGAAAGTGAAGTTCAGCCTATTCAAAAGTATATTTCAAATTTTTACATTTTTTACATTTTTACATTAAAATTTTATATTAACCAAACATGCTAAAATACCCGTAACTTAGCTGTATGGTATTTATACCCTTATGGTCTAAAATGCACACGAAACTATGGCTTAATAGCACGACACACGCCGATGGCAGTGTCACTGAGCCCAATATTAAAAATCACGTAAATAACCTCTGACGTTAAAAACGCATTATGTAACAATTAGTCTCGTAACGAATACGCTCGTGCTATTAAACGAATAGTAAAATAAAGGCTCCAGACTCCATGGACAAATTAAAATATATGAATCTTAAGTACCATAGGGGCGAACCGGATCGGGAGTCCGGATGGATCCGGGTGGGCCTGGGGTCCGGGTGGATCTGGGCTGGATCTGGCTAGGTCTGGCCTGGGTCCTGCGGCCCCCTGGCCGGCCGGGGTCCCGGGGACTCTTTGCTGTTTCACGTGGACCAGGCTGGATCCGGGGTCGGGCCGCCTAAACTACCCCTAAAGCCGCAAACTTAAAGTTGGGAATTTAAGCGAAAATAAAAATAAAAATAAAAAATAAAAATGAAAATGACACCTAAGGTAGTAAATTAATGTGAAACAAAATAAATATAAAAACGATGTGTAACGGCCATTTCACTTAACCTTGGGAAGCTATCAGTTCATTAAACTTAACATTCGCAGGCACCCAATTCAAGCGAGTGTTTTGGTCCGGATCGGGACCAATGCGGAGGACAATTCAGGATCAGTCCTACTCGCAACATTGCACTATGGTTCCCTCGTACCCGGTAATTAGGAACTAATACGGGAACATTAAACGATCCTTATACGGTACATAATTTAAAATGGGATACGTCCAGTACATTTTGATTCTAATATAATATTGATAGGCATATTATATAGAACCAAATAAAGACACCTGATCCAGACAACGCGACCCCCAAAAACAACCGCGCCAAGAACAAGAACACCAAAACATCTGCAAGTACAACAAGTGGATCCCGCAAAACCAAAACTGGGGGAAAGTGACAGGTACCTTAGCGAAACCACCACAATAGCGCCGTGATAGCGCACAATATAACCTTTGAATTTATACCCTGAAAATTAATATGGAGTGTTACTTCAGCGCTCACTATACATAAATCTACGCCACATACTCCTAGGAGTGTATATGCGAACTAAAAGTTCAAAGACCAATTTATATGTGTATTTGAGCTGATATTGGTACAGATACTGGCACGAATATTGTCGGAGATATTGTCGCCGATACTGTCGGAAATATTGTCACAAACACTGTCGCCGATACTGTCGGAAATATTGTCACAGATATTGGCACAAATATTCGCGGGCATTGTCGCGGGTATTGTCGCGAGGATTATCTCAGGTATTGTCGCGGGTGTTGTCGCGAGTATTGTCACATGAATATTGTAACGCGAGTATTGTCACGTGAATATTGTAACGCGAGTGTTGTCACAAAATTGTCACAAAATTTATCGTGAGTTTGCCGTGGAATTTTGTTCGCAGGTACTGTCGCGAGTCTTGTTGCGAGTTTGTCACGAACAAGTGTCGCGAGTAGCGCCGCGAGTTTTGTCGCGTGAATATTGTCACGTGAATATTGTAACGCGAGTATTGTCACGTGAATATTGTAACGCGAGTATTGTCACAAAACTTATCGCGAGTTTGCCGTGGAATTTTGTTCGCAGATACTGTCGCGAGTCTTGTTGCGAGTTTGTCACGAACAAGTGTCGCGAGTAGCGCCGCGAGTTTTGTCGCGTGTGTTTACGTGAGTTTTGTCGCGATTGTGGTGCGATTGTGGTGCGATTGTTGTACGCGATTACATTACGCGATTCTGGTACAATTATAATGTGAGTACTGTGTGAATTTCGTGTGTATACCGTGAAGGCCGTGTCAACACTGGGAAGGTATCGCGCTGCAGATATCGCGTGGATATCTCGGGATATTGAGTGAATATCACGTGTAAATTGCTAGGTGCGATCATCGCGTGCTAAATAAGGTCAAGGTTTACGAACAAAGTACACCAAAACTAATCACACGAGACTCATCTAATCACACGTGACCATGGCCGACAGTGGTGAATCCAGTAACGAGGAGGCACCCGATGCCTTTAACATTATTGCAAATCCAAATCCGTTTGTAACCCCCTCCCCTAGGAACCATATAAACCCACGAACCTTATCCAAACACGCTAGTGAACGAAAAATAAGATACAATGCACTTATTGATGAAGTAAAGCACGAAACTGGCAAAAAATTTTTTAAGATTATTCCCGAAATAAATTCTAAAATTCCACGCCTCAAAATAAATAACCTTCCAAACGATAAAATATGCATTATTTCGGTCAATCTTAATCGACCACTAAAACAAATGGCGAACCTCATAATGAATTTCCCAGATACAATAATTTTTTGCATCCAAGAGTTACAAATACACCCGGACCATCTAGATAAAAGAACATTTTTTCCAAAAGAGTTTACAGCATTCTACCACCAACCGGTAAATATTAATAAAGTCCCAACCGTCCTAGCGGCAATACTGGTCAAGCACGCTACATCTTTACGGGCGAAAACTCGATATCGATGTGCCCCATTCATTAGTATCAGTATTGAGCCCACGTACAGTGGACAGTCCAATATTATGAATATTACCTGCCTGTATAGACCACACTTATCGTCAAATAAAACCAAAGCGCTCCATGTATTCAACAGTCACCAATATTTCAACTTTTTTAAAAAACATATGCTAAAAATTTGTCGTCTACAGTCGGACGTACCTAGTGTTCTGGTGGGCGACGTTAACCTTGATTTTAACAGCCCCAGGTCCCAAGACTGCAAACTCACCTGCAGGCTGTTTCGGAATTTAGCTTCCAATTATAGTGCGCACAAATTTAAAGGGACTAATATCCCCCATAAACGAACTTTGCTCAGTGTTCCGGTTGAATCGAACATTGATATTTTTTTCTATAAAGGTTTTCCCACCACGTCTAAAATTAACAAACACGATGGTCGTACCTTCGCAAATAATGACGGACACGCGGTACTCGAATTCATCACCAATTTTGAAATAAATATTTCAGACCTCGACGCGTGTACGACCATACGCAAGATGCCCTCGCAAGAGGACATTTTTGATAAAGCAAGAAACATACTTAATGAGTACGGTGAAGAATTAACTTCCTTATTTAACAATAACCTGTCTCTCGTGGACGCCGCCAAGTCTTCGGACTGGGTTGCTCCATTTTATGACGTTCCCTACTCCAAACTTCTTCTGGACATTTTGGAGGAGGGAATGTCTGATATTATGCCCCTTAAGGAAATTAAACTGCCTTTTAAGAAGTCTAATATCCTAAGCTGTGAAACGTTAACATTAGGTAAATATCAGTCCGCAATAATCAATACTCTTAGACAGTGTAGCGATACTAGGGCGGTCACTCGATTGCAAGAATTACTTACACGCGTTAAAGCACTACATAAACGTATGGCGCAGGCTGATAAAAGATTTCTGAAAGGTAACGTTTTAAAAAACTCATCTTACGGTCCGAATGACATTTTTAAAATACATCGTCTTTTTAATAATAAAAATAAAAGCATCTTTGGGAAAACCGGTTCTTTTTCACCGAATGAGCACCGCGCTCACTTTTTGGAGCTCCAGTCAAGGACTAGTGATTTAAAAAATTATGATAATGACAGTTTTTGGGACGACATCGAAAATAAGTTTTCCTTTCATAACACGAATTTCGAAGTAGACGCAAATAAGAAACATAATTCATCCAGAACATTAATAAATAGTCTTAAACCACGGACCAGGGGCCTCGATTCGATGCTGAACGGGACAGTCATCGATGCCCTTCCTGACGAATTCCTCATTAAATTCGAACATATGATTATGTTGGATACTAGGCTCGGCGTTTTTCCTTCTTATGATCAGACGAACAAAATGGTTCCCATACCTAAATTAGGAGCTAAGGATATTAGTCATATTTCTGCGAATAGAATTCTCAGCGTCCCCGCAACGCAAGCATCGCTGAGGGGGAAATACGTCGCAGCCAATTTGCAAAATTTCGCTATCGAACGAGGTCTCATTACGGAGAACCAACATGGTTTCAGAAAGTCCTTTAGCTGTGCAACAGCTCTTGCGGACATGTTCAATTTTTTACAAAATCAGCCGCCCGACAATTCGCTCATCCTGGTCTTCATGGACTGTGCGAATGCGTTCGGTACGATTCCGCACAGTCTGATCAAGACCAGGATGAGCAAAATTGTAACCCCCGAGGTTCTAAGATATATTACCTCCGAACTTTCTAATCGCTCCGGTATTATCACTGTAAATGGGAAAAATAGTGACATCATAACCTTACAAAATTTCGGGGTCCCACAAGGGGGGGGCGCTTTCCCCCCTCCTTTTTTCACTAATGATTTCGGGAATTGAAAATGTCATTCAACCTGAAAACGACCATAATACGCGTATTCTCTACTTTGCAGATGACGTGGTTGGCATCGTTAGCCGCGGCACCTTATCTGAATCCCGTGCGGTCGCCCGACGAATGATCAATGATATAACCAAATGGTGTACGCGCCGAGGCGTACACGTTTCCTTTCCAAAGACGGCGTTCATGGCCATAGGTGAGAACGAGGTACCAAACATAACTCTCGAAAACGGTGAGCAAATAAAACATGTTGACAGTATCAAACATTTAGGGATTAGATTCGCAAATGATTTATCATTCATAAAACAGATTTTTCATATAAAATCCAAAATAAACGAACATCGTGCGTTAATCTACAATATTACGAGCCATTCAAACCTCAAAGATCGGTTAAGACTGGCAAGATCTCTAATATACGGAAACCTGAATTACGGTATGGAGATCATGCCAGTCTTGACCGATAAAAATTACAATGATATAAACCGAAGTATAGTTCAGATTATAGTCGACGTATTTAATATCCCGTTCACGGCCCACGCCAACCGCAAGTCATATGCAGAATTTTTTAAAATGGCCGGTTGGCAAGAGGCCAAAAACCAACATGAATACCTCATGTTGAACTTCCTAGGGAAAATTACGCAGCGTAAAACTCCGAAAATTATATTTAAAACAATTAAAAAATCATTAATATACAAAAACTCCCTAAAAAATTTTCTGAGCAGCCCACTTGACCCACTAGACGCACCAATTATGGTTATAAGAGCTCCCAATAACCTTAAATTGTTTCCGTACAATTGCCTGGATTGCTTCAATCGCCTACCATATCTTATAAGGAGTTCCCTTGGAACCAAAAACTTTATGGTAAGCGTCAAGGAGTTCTACAGAAACAAGTGTCCGCACCGTTCAGGTAAAAAGGACTGTAAGTTGTGCGGTATTTCAGCCACATTGGAAATACTGCAACCGGGCACCTTACAGGTGCCGAATGTTGGTATCTCTGCACTGGCGATTAATAGAATCAAGAATAATGCAAATTCCAATCGGAAATTCCAGGCAATAGTGCGGGGAGTAATTAAGGAAATATGTGGGACTACAGAAACATCCATAATCTCGTAATTGCCCCAATCTATACTTCCCAAATTATACTTCTCGTAATTTCATAGAATCACAATATCACAAACAAATGTTCCCCCGTGTCGCAAATACCTTTAAGTAACTAGATAATCGTACTGATCCAAACCCTTGTCACGGCCCGTATTATCCAAACGAGTCAAATAAAATTATATGTTTATTGTGTCGCCGACAGGTTAAAAGGAAAACTTTCTGACCGAAAGCCGAATTTCAGCATAAACGGGTCGCACTAGTTGCAGTACAATTACCACACTACTACCAGTACTTCTCGATCTATTCGTACCTCCCGTTCTATTCGCACTTCTCGCATACGGAACCGTACTTCGCAGTACCATTTGCCGTACCATTTGCGGTACCAATTTGCCGCACCACTTTGCCGTATCTTGCGGTACTTGCCGGTTTGAAGGATTGGAGCGAAGATACCATACTGGTTCTATACTGGTTTACTTATTCCCGTATTTCTGTACCTCCCGTGCCACACATTATGGTTGCGTTTCTCTTCCCCGAGTTGGCTGGCCGCACCAAGCCGCAGCGCTCCTAGCCCGAATACCAAATTGTCCGTGTAAACTAACCCACACGCCTGTCTGCGACCCGTGCCGGAAGTACTGCTTATCGAGTTACTCGCCGTAGCTAATTACCATAATTATTTACCGTATCATTGAAAACTCATACGCCCAAATATTGCCCAACTACTCGTAGTGCTGCCGTTCCTATTCGCCATGGGCGGTAGAGCTACCATAGTACTGCCGTAGTGCTTGTGATCTTGAATCTCCATTGTAAATTCATCGTCGTAAAATTGATTATTTCCCTGACTATTGGCCGTACCAATCAGCGTAGCTTTCGCCGCTCAAGTACAGTAGTTGCAAATGTTGACGTATCCCACACCGAACCAAATTAATACATTGGGCTACTCCCCTCTAAAATGGGATGTTGAAGGAAAACAAATTGCTCTAACATTCTAGAGTGAATTTAATCAAGTCTGCCAAATTCCGCTGCATTAGATCATCGATAGTACCCTGAGAGGGAAAGTCCGCTACACACCCTACTCTTTAATAACCCACGCACGTTCAAAACTTAATAATGGGTGAAGGAATAGTTTAAATAATAAAATTTTAGGTAATATTCCAGCCTAAAAACCCTAACTCGAAAAATCAAAACATTAATATCAAGATTGAGGCTAAACTGGCACGACTAGTTAATGAAATAATGTTTAATTATGTTAGGTTATCTGTCCAAAAGGAAGGAATTTAAATCTAAATTAAATATGCGTCAAAACGAAAGGAATTAAGTCTAAATATAATACGGGTCAATTAATGATTAATCGGAGATTATAATTCGCCGAAGTCTATTTGAGTAAGTTGGTACATAATTAACCTAAATTATAGCGTATTACGAACATAATGTATTATGAACATATAAACTCTGGTATAGGAAATAAAAACCATAACTCGAAGACCAATTTCCCGGCAACTCTAACATTACCCTGATTCAGTCCTAAATTGTTTCAGAGGTTGTGTCGCGGGTTGGGCCGCAGGTTGGATCCCAAGTTGGGTCCCACTCGGGTTCCACTTGGGTCCCAAATTGTGTCGCAGGTTGTGTCCCGTTGTGATCGGGCCCCTGGTAGTTTTACTCGATGGGGGCGGTCCGGGGTCGTGTTTCACGGTGCGAGACGTCTCGCGGTGTATGATGCCTCGCGGTGTGGGGCGTGAGTGACGTGTGGGCATGACAAATGTGAGACGGTGAGGACGTTGCGGGCTACGCTGATGAAGTGAGGACGTTGCGGGCTACGCTGATGAAGTGAGGACGCGCTGTGGTACGGGTGGTACCGACCGTCCAAAATTGTATGTATAACGAGTATTAGTAGATGAATATTATTTGATGAACATTATTAGTCATACAAGTTCGAGCGCTAGTTCAACTGGACGCTTCCGTAGAAACTTACCGGGGATTATATTTATTTCACGGACACTGATATTCCTCACGGAAATCAACATTCTTCACCAAATCTAAATCTTTATATTTAAACTGGCAAACCTTCACCAAATTGTGCCCGCTAGTTATACTGACGAACTAAAAATTCTCCTATCTTCACAGAACGGTACAAAGCATGCGGCAAGGTTTGCGATGAAATTGGCCAAATATATACTCAGAAATGGGTCCCCTAGGATATGTACACTACCAGTCGTATGGCACCAAAATATGAAATTGGGATTTAAGACTACATTTCCAAACCAAGGATATTGATTGCCGAATTAGCAAATCATAAACACACTTATCCACTACATTCCCGGGACTACATCCCCACGTATACCTTCTGTCTTCAACGCTGTCTTCAACGCTTCTGGAACGCTTCCCAAACGCGACATATCACGAAAAAGTATCGCGACCAAACCGGAATAATCTGCCCTACGGATACCACCTGAGCCCGTGACCAGATGTTACATGCCCTTTGGCGTCATCTGGCATTCAAATTACCTAATCCCGGAAAAACTTCAAAGTACGATAGTTTGCGTACCTGAGAAAACACCCGAGATAAACACCTGAGAAATTACAGCCGAAGCCGCGAAATTGGGAAATATACCAGTCACCCATCATTTCATAATGGTGATTCCCGTGCTCAACAGAAGCTCAACCCATATGAACAACTTCCCCACGAAAATACACGTCCGAAACTTGATTTTTTTGCAGAATTACCTCATTACGATTAGAAGAGTACAAGTTGACGTCGTAACGGACGCCATAAATAACTATAGTGCCAAACTGTACAGTCACAAACCTATTAAATTTGCATTCGGGGTAATTTATAGGATTACAAATGCACTGTCCGGAAGTCTCCGGACACTGCATTTTCATCATTTAAATCCGAATCTACCTAATCAACATGTAAACCTTGCCCAAAGTACCTTTACCCGCGACCATGATGTGAACTCCAACGTGCTTACATCACGGCTACGGGCCCACCTGTCACTCACAATTTCTATTGTTAATAGAAAATCCAATCAATTCTATACTCTGAAATGTGCAATTTATTTACTGTTAGATATTATAGTACAAAACAAAGCAACATTAGCTCCTATGGTTGACGTCCATCAGGACATTACTGATGTATTCGAGGCTTACTTCTACTCCTGTATCGCCCATTCAACTGCCATTAACCCCGAACTCGGTCCATATGGGTTTTTCGGGAAATACGTAGCCCCAATCCAATGTAAGCTAAGCGACGCCATCTACACCTTTGATGTATGTTTTGCCCAAACCAGAATTCTAGATATTTCGGAGGTTTTTTGCGAAACCTCATACTTTTCATGTTACGCTATGACCTTTACGCAGTTTAAACTCAAAGCAAATTTCTATGTATTTACAGAGAACAACGAACCAACGTCATTAACCGGGAATCACGTCACCCTTCTCAATCATAATAATATCGCATGGGCCATTCGCGATTTCTTACGTGAATGTATTCGGAATGGGGGTTCCCAAATTGGAACGGGACTCTCCATAAAACACTGCAATCATGTATTAAATGACTCCGAATTTTTCTTCAACACGACCGAAAATAATAGGCATTTCACTGAAAATTACTTATTACGCTTCAATTATTCAGGTACCGCTGAACCTCTAAATTTACTCAACGGGCAATCGTGGCTTACCCTCACAAATTACACGAATTCACAATAGGGCTCTAGACACTGCCAAACAAACGGCACATGGCCTAAATAAAACACGAAATATTAGTTACAAAAGTACACCCTCACCCGTTGGGTATGTGCCTATCTGTTACGCTTACTTTTACGCATATTTGTGCTCCGATGTGCGCGTGGTCTGCACTTGTCGTACGTATAATCTACACGCTTTCTACGCACATGTAATATACGCGCTTCTACGCGCGTATAATCTACGCGCTTTCTGCGCGCGTTTTGCAATGCTAACAAAATTTACGCCAGATGAAGTTACAAAGAACATTACGACAACTGCAAATCACCAATAAACGTATATTCCAAAACTCCGCCTTATTCAAAGTGCAATTTCGGCCATGGCAATTTCGGCCATATGCATGATTAACACTCTGACTACACTCCGGCCAAGTGCAAATAAAGTATAAAGAGATCACAATTTATATATGGTCACAATTCTAAGCCGGCACTCTCCTGTGATCACAATTTATATATGGTCACAATTCTGTCCGGCGTTCTCCGGCAGTCTTTGGTGCGAAATTCTGTTCTATTTCGATGCGATTTCGGTTCGAATTCGATGTGGCTTCGATTCGATCTCGGTTCGATTTCGGGGCGGTTTCGGTATGGCTTCGGGAGTAGCGCCCGATGGAAGTACGGACACTTTCGGCTTAATGCTTAATGAACACTCTGACTACACTCTGGTCAAATACAAATAAAGCACAATAAAACCCCAAGTTATGTAATTTTAAGCCCGACCGGCGGGGTATGATTTGATTTCGGTCCTATTCCGGTTGGGTTTCGGTTGGGTTTCGGTTGGGTTTCGGTTGGGTTTCGGTTGGATTTCGGACCGATTTCAGTGCTGCATTCGGTTTGATATTCGGTTTGGTTCCGGTCCGGCTTCGGTCCTGTGCCG